>JAMXBD010002213.1:0-224955 GCA_024138025.1 Combretum micranthum | reverse complement strand
GAGTAGTAAAAGCAACAACATGTTCATGTTTTGTTCTTGTACATAAGCTTCCTATTTTATTATGTTGTTGTTATTATTGTTAGTATTACTATATAAAATTATGTATACTATGTATATATATTTATTTAGAGCATATAAGCTCATTTGTTATTTATTTATATTCAAGTTATGCAATTTATTTATTTTATGCAATTATTAAGACTAGTCTTTCTAGTCTTAGACTTGTTCATATCAAGTCAAAACAATCTTTTATTTATTTTCTTTAATCTTTCGGGACTAGTCCACTCTTAGTCCCGGGATGCCTTGATAAAGCTAAGGCCTCAATTCTTGATCGGGATTCTTGATGAAGCTAAGGTTCCCAATGCTTGATATTTTATTTTCTTACTTATTATTTATTTCTAGTGTTTTCTTATGTTCTTAGTATTTTATATGCTCATGTTACTTGCATCTACATAATTCGTTAATGTCTCAACTAGTCTAAAAAGTAGAATTTCATTATTAAGGGAACTCAAACTAGATTTTCTATCTATGGTTTGTCATAAAATAAGAAGTTTTTATCAAACAACATAAAAATAAAGCACTACAAGCTTCCCAAGATTTTCCTAAAATGACGAAGATTAGTTTTATAAGATAAATATCTTCTTTATATTTCATGGTAATTAAGTTTTAAGAAAAATAAATCGCTAATGATTGAAAACTTAAATTCTTTTCTAAACTAAGGAAAAACTAGTTTTCAAAGTTAATATAAAAATCAACTCATGAAGAACCCACTTAGGGAAAAGTAATGATTTTTAAAATTCTAAAGAAAGAACTTGTTTTCAAAAGAATATAAAGTAAGGTTAGCAATAATGTATTTTATCAATAAAAAATGATTCTTTTCAAAAGAAATGAAAGAACAAGTTTTAGAAAGCAAAGCTTATATTTTAGAAATAGATAAGAAAACAAGAATTTTCTAAGATCATCTTAAATAAACAAATTATGAAAAGGTTTTTGACAACTTGATATAGTTTGATAAATTAACCTTTTATCACTAGAAATGAAATTTATGAAAGACTAGGGTTAAAGGGAAATTTGTTTGTTTTGGAAAAAGGAATGAAGGAAATAAAATAAGAATATATTCATTTGTAATAAAAATATAAGGTTTCTTCTAAATACTTGAAAAAGAAACTATCAAAGTTAATAGTTTTAAGATCAAAATGAATTGTTTTATGAAATAAATTGTTGAGACACTACCATTAGGATTTTTGCATATAAAGTGAGCATACCTATATATTCAAAAAGTGTTTATCAAATATATTTATATGGTTACAAAAGGATTTTCTTTAAAAATAAAGTTGAGTTAGAAAATGGATTTTTGCAAAAGTTTAGAAAGTTCGTTTTAAATCTGTACCTGACGTTTTCGGAACCCAAATGACCCTTTATGACCAAGATAAGTTTAGAAATGGATAGAATTTTCGAATAGATAGAAAACGGTATATCATATGCGAAATTCCGAGTTAAAATGAGCAAGTTATGGCCATTTTAAGTTGGAATTTCTTCTTATACGATTTTACCACGGATTTTAAGTAAAGTTTAGAATCTCCAAAAATAGAAATACATGAAATACTTATCCGGGTATTTTCTTTTGTCTAGGTGACAAAGGACACGAGGATACCCTACCCAAGGATTTCTACGGCTAAGAAGATAGCGAAATGGACGAGTGAGTTATTCCTTTAATTTCGTTACCTTGCTTTGCTTGTAATGTAGTAGCATTAGTATGCTAAGAAAAGATAAAAACGAATATATTTGGGGATTTCGGGATTATACATATGTTCTATGTTTATGCGTGAAATGAGAATTAAGAATATCGCAACTATCTGCATCTGCTTGTTTAAATAATTTTGTTTACTTACTTGTACGATTGTTTATTGATGCTAAATTGGTTGATCGCCCTAATAAACCTTAATAAGGTTTGACCTAAGAACAATAAAACGTTCACGCATAGCATCCATCGAGTCACATCTATCTCAGAAGGCTGCTACTCCTAGCGTAGAGTTGGATTGGCTGTGATCGTGCGGTGCCACGGGCCATGTTCCTTCCTGGAGAATCCAAATCGCTCGGGGAAAGCGACTCTAGGTTCGGAGCCGAGCCAACCGAACGCTGTGGGTGAGGACCTGGGGACTAGCAGTAAAAGGTCGAGGACCTTCAACCCCGATTCCCTAACCTTTGATACGGGGGGTAAATCCGTTCTATATATGGTTTCCGGACGACTATTATATTCGTGTAATTATGTGATTGGTTCATTGTATGCATAGCATATGTGTGATTAAATAAATGAACTTGTTTGAAAATGTGGTGCGAATGAAAAGGAATATCTCACTAAGCTAGTCGTAGCTTATACCCCTATAGATTTGATTGAAACAGGTATATTCGTGGATTAAAATTGAGGAACATGACATTAAGGAAGTCATGGACGGATGATTAAGGATATGGAATCATACGATGAGAGATTTTGTAAGGTTCTTTATATGTGCTAACCTTTATGATTAGTGAGGTACATTTAGTTAAAGATAATAGAAGAATATGCCCTTAAGAATTGAAATGTGATATGTTTTATGTTCTATATTCTCTTTGCTTGTTACTTATTTATTATCGATATAAATTGCGCTACTCCGATGCGTTCCCTTGGTTGTGATGTACGCCTTGTACATGATATGGAAGCCTTTGCGTGACTAAGGTAGTCTTCCTAGGCTTTAGTATGTGTACGGCGGACTGCCACGTTTAGGGTACCCCTCGGGGCGTGACCCTTGAGCCTAATTATTATTTGGATTTAACTCTTTGGGCTAATGTGACAGGGCTTAAAGAGTTAGGCCCAATCCAATTGGGATGATCATGGGAGTTTTGGCATGGAAGGCTTGGAGTAGGGCCCGTTGGAATTGGCCTGCCCAATTCCAACCTTTCTCAAATTGGCTCACACACATTGCTATGAAGGCCTCAATGGGCCTGGGTCCATAAGGGAGCCCACAACCATATCCATAATGAGAGGGACTCATCCTAGCCGTTGGTCGTCTGTCGCATCCGACGGACGACATCGACAGCTGGATTCTCTATAAATACCTTAGTCCTTACCTCATTTGGACAAGGTGAAATCTTGGACGAACGCCGTCGTGCTGCCGGATTTCCGTCTTGGTGAATCAAACACTTAATTTACTCAAGAACATACACGAATCCATAGTACTCAGTGAGGTTGATGCTATTTAGCTCCCTCGCCTGTCACACGTGTGTTAGAGCCTATTGAGATTGCCTACTCCTCCTCCCTACACGATACTCTCTTGATCATCCTATCACGTGTTGTTTCCCTAGGTCACGCGTAGCGCGATAGTCACGCGACACGCACGTGATCGTTGCATCCGGATTCATACCCACACATTTTTGGCGACTCCACTGGGGATAGGGAAATCAACACTTGTGTGATGGCACCTCCAAGGAAGAGACCTACCGATCCCACTGAGGGTACAACTCAAGAACTTAATGTTGATCCCGAGGCTACTGAACATGACATGCCAGCACTTGAGGATGTGAACCAACCTACTAGTGCTCAAATCGATAATGCTGCGATCTTACGCGCTGTGCAAGAAAATACCAAGCAAGTCAATCAATCAATGCAAGAGTCTGCAAAACAATTCCAACAATTCATGACAATATTTGCTCAGTACCTGCCTGGAATAGCTGCTATTGCTGCTACGCAACAAGGTGCGACTTCGTCGAACCCTGTTGTTGTTGCGCAACAACGCGCTTCTCAGGCACCTCAAGTTGCTCGACCTGTTGATCCTCTTCCTACTCCTGAACATGACACTATTGGAATTAGGGAGCAAGCCCCTCCGTTGGAGCCTATAGTTACACAATTGCCTGTACCTCAGGTAGTGAACACTGGAATTCAGCTAGGAGGACCCTCAACTCCCAGCCTACAGTACATGTTCAACCCGGAGGATCTTCATCCTCACAGACTACGCCACAGATTGTCATTGGTGGACCTGCTGCTCAACCAAATACAACTCCACTCCAGACTGTCACTCCAGCTACACCAGTTGAAGTTACTACTTCAACTCCTAAAGTTACTTTCGTCACAAAGGAAGATCTAGACATGTACTTGAGGGAAATACAAGCTAAGTCTGATGTGGGAGTATTGGATCTCAAACTCCCATACAATCAACGTATTGCTGCTAAGCCATATCCTCAAGACTATGTGAGTCCCAAATTCATGCTATTTAATGGTAAGAAAGGAAGTGCCAAGGAACATTTGTTGAAGTTCATTGAAACGCTAGAGGTTTACGGATTTGATGATGATCTCAAGTTGAAAGAATTTTCTAAGTCCCTTACAGAGAAAGCGTACACATGGTACGTTAACCTTCCTCCTGGATCAGTAGATTCATGGGCAACTATGTGCAAGATGTTCCTAGAGAAGTTCTTCTCCACACAGGAACGAGTGACCTTGACTGATATGGGACGGATTCGCCAGAAGCCCAAGGAAGACTTGATGGATTATATTGAGCGTTTCAGGGAACGTTCACTAGACATCCAAGACATATGTGACGAAAGAGAGCTGGTGAAAATTTGCATCCAAGGCATGTTCACCGAATATGCGGTACACCTGGAAAATCTCTCTTTAGCCTCATTCTCCACTTTGGTTGAGAATGCGCGAAGGACTAATAATTCTGTCATGCGACAGAGAAGGAATGTGAATTTTAACAAAAGAGGACCGTCTGTGAATGCAACTCAAAGTGAGGATCCAAAGATGAGAAGAAACGAAGAGTTGAAAAGTCTGGACGTGAGAGAACAAAGGAAGTGCCAACATATCCTTGTTCGATGGGAAAAGTGCATGCTAGATCAATGGTTGAGAGATGGAAATCTTAAGCTCCCGAGGGTAGAGCGTTTACCAACTCAGAGGAGAGAATGATCCAAGTTTTGTAGGTTCCACAGGATTGTAGGGCATCCTACTAGGGATTGTTTTACTTTGAAGAGAATTTTCAACGAAAGAGTGCAGAGTGGAGAGCTTGTTATTGAAAATAACGATGTTAGGAACAATCCACTTCCAACCCATAACAATCAGCGTGGTGCTGTCAACGTCGTTATTCATGATCCTGCCATGGTCGAGGCCAGTGATACACCACTACTGAGGCAAGTAACACAAAAGGAAAACAACATGTAATTGAGGAAAATGATTGTGCACCCATTGCTGCGCTTTTGAAGACTTCAAATTTTAGAAATTTCTTTGATCTACTTGGCTTTGATGAGAAGGCAAGGCTTGCAGCAGCAACTATGCTCGCAAATTTCCGAGGGACAATATGCCGAGTGTAGTGCAGCGCAGCCAGTCAAAAGAATGGCTCGAGCGCATGAAAATGCAATCTTGTTCACTGATGCAGATATGTGTGTAGACGGTCCAAATCACAATCGACCATTATATGTGGAGGGCACACTTAATGGCTATCCAGTTAAGAGGACATTCATTGACGCTGGTTCTTCTCTCAACATCATGCCTAAGACTACATTTGAAGCTGCTGGTATTGACTATCGTCGTTTGGTGAAGCAACCCATTTCAGTTAATGGCTTTAGTCATACTACAACAAAGACCATTGGAAGAGTTAATGTTGATCTTAAGATTGGCCTATCCGTGGTAGTGTTACTTTTCACGTGATTGATGCGCCTGTGTCCTACCACCTCTTGATAGGTAGGAAATGGCTGCACGATCACAATTTAGTGCCATCAACGATGCATCAATGTATCAAAGGACATTGGAAAGGGAAGGATATATTTATTCCTGCTACAAAGAATCCTTTCGAGCACGATGAGGCAAATTTCATTGAATCTACCTTCTTCAATGAGTACTCTGATGAAGGTGAGACAGCTATTGCTAGAGCTTCAGGTGTACCATTACCCACTTGGGAAGAAATTCAAGAGGGCCAACAAAAGAAGAGAAAAATGCGTGGTTGTCGAGGAGGTAAAAAGAAGAACAAGCAAGCTGACGCTGTTGAAAGTTATGTTAGAGAAGATGGGCGAAGAGTATATCTCTTATGACGGTTTCCAGGGTCTAAGGAAGTTTGTTCTTCTTCAGACCCTGTACCAATTCAAGAAATTCAACCCGCCCCTCAACAAATGCAAGATCAAATAAAGCCACAGAATGAAGAAATTGAGGAATTGGATCTAGCGCGTCCAGGGAGTCGCCGCGGCCAATTTTTGTCAGCAAAGGCTTGTTACAAGATGTTAAAAGTCTCTCATTGATTTGTTGAGAGAATATAGGGACGTGTTTGCTTGGGCATATGATGAGATGCCAGGTTTAGATCCTAGTCTTGTAGTGCACAGACTAAATATCGCCCCAGGCACGACTCCTATTAAGCAAGGACAACGAGTTTTCCGTCCTGAGGTTGAGGTTCAAATCAAACACGAAATTGAGAAGTTGCTTCATGCGGGCTTTATCAAACCAATCGAGCACCCTACTTGGCTCGCAAATGTCGTACCTGTTAGAAAAAAGAATGGCCAAATAAGGGTTTGCGTAGATTTTCGAGATTTGAACAAGGCTTGTCCTAAAGATGATTTCCCTTTACCAAATATAGACACCTTAGTGGATGTCACGGCAGGACATGAATTATTTTCATTCATGGATGGTTTCAGCGGGTATAATCAAATCAAGATGGCAATTGGAGACGCTGAGCGTACTGCCTTTCGAACGCCTGTTGGGAATTTCTATTATACTGTCATGCCCTTTGGACTCAAGAATGCTGGTGCTACTTATCAAAGGGCAATGACAGCCATTTTTCACGATATGATGCATGATTTCATGGAGGATTACGTGGACGACATAGTCGTGAAATCAAAACATGCACCAGACCACTTGGTCCATCTTCGGAAGGTTTTTGAACGATGTCGATTGTATAAGCTTCGCATGAATCCTTTGAAATGTGTCTTTGGAGTTGCTTCGGGAAAATTCCTTGGATTCGTGGTCCATAGGAAGGGAATTGATGTTGATCCTGCAAAAATACAAGCTATATTGTCTATGCCCTCGCCAACTACTTTGAAAGAGTTGAAAACTTTCATGGGGAAAGTTTCATATATTAGGAGATTCATGCCTGCACTTGCAGAGATTTCGCATCCCTTACATCAACTTATGAAGAAAGGAATTGCATTTGAATGGAAACAAGTCCATGAAGATGCGATTCAAAGAATTAAGGGAATTCTCACTTCTTCTCATACCATGACTATGCCTGTGAAGCAAGTACCGATGATATTATATCTCACTTCTACCAGCAGATCAATCGGAGCTTTACTTGCACAAGAAATAGACGGCCAAGAACGCCCGGTCTATTATTTGAGTCGCTCACTTCAAGGAAGTGAGGTCAAATACCCAGCTTGCGAGAAGCATTGTCTCGCGCTGGTGTTTGCAACTCAAAAATTACGTCACTACTTTCTGGCACATAAGGTTAACCTTGTCACACGGTCAGATCCTATCAAGTATTTATTGTCACGACCAGCGTTGTCTGGGCGTATTGCAAAATGGTTGTTGCTTCTTGGAGAGTTCGACATTACAATACAGACTCCTAAAGCTGTTAAGTCACAGGCCTTAGCTGATCTCTTGGCTCATTTTCCGAACGAAAGTGAAGATGTGATCACAGATACTATACCAGCAGAATTTCACGAGGACTCACTCATGATCGAAACAGAAGGAGAATGGTCACTTCAATTTGATGGCTCATCAGGAAGTCAAGGTGGGGAGCAGGAGTTGTATTAACATCACCTAATGGCCAAGAAATACCTTTGGCATTTAACTTGACTTTCATTGCACTAATAACGAAGCCGAGTATGAGGCATTGTTACTCGGGATCGTCTTTGCCTTGGAAGCTGGAGCAAACCACTTGGTATTCGTGGCGATTCGAATTTGATCATTAAGCAACCAATGGTGAATATGCCCTCAAGGAGCCATCACTTGCGCCTTATAGGGCTGCAGTGCAGCTCTAATTGGGAAGTTTGAAGTCGTAAGGTATGAACATACCAAACGATCTACGAACCGTTACGCAGATGCATTGGCAACATTGGCATCTAAGATTCCAATGCATGCTTCAGATGAAAGCCTAGATGTCAAAGTTATCAAGAAAACTATTCCTTGCACAACCTTGCAATTGTTGGAGGAAGATGATGAAACAGGAGATGATTGGCGTGTTGGTATCAAGAATCAATTAGCGCAACCCAATGCAGCCTCCATCGTAACCTTGAAGAATTTTATTCGTATCAATGGTGCTTTGTACTTTAAAGGACCGGAGGGCGTTCTATCGCGATGCATTTGCGCGAAACAGGCTCGATTAAAATTAGACAAGTATCATAAGATCTGGTGTGGGGAAGAAGGACCTCCTTTGTATCGTCGCATTCAACGTGCAGGGTATTACTGGCCCTCAATGGCTAAGGATGCATCTCAGGTACAAATGCATTGTCCTAAATGCTCTGAGTTACCAGATGCAAAAGAATGTAATTTTGTCGCAAGTGCTGGAGATTGGCGTCGTCCGTATATTGACTATTTGAAGAATAACGTGCTACCGACTAATAGTACGGATGCCAAATTAGTAAAAAGGAAGGCACGCAAGTACCTAATGCATGAGGATGAGTTGTATAGAGTCTCATTCATGGGAAAGCCTCTCAGATGCATTACATCTCCTGAAACAGAAGAGATATTAACCGAGGTACATGCTGGAGAATGCGGTGAGCACCAAGGCGCAAGGAAGTTGTATTATCAACTACTAGACATGGGGTACTATTGGCCAACCATGGAATCAGATAGTTCCAATTTTGTTAAGCGGTGCGTTCCTTGCCAAGAACATGGAGATGTGATTCATGCTCCTGCAGTTGCACTTCACAGCTTAACAACACCATGGCCTTTCCACACTTGGGCGTTTGATCTAATCGGTCCTATTCACCCGCCATCTAGAGGTTGTATTTGGATCCTAGCTGGAACTGAATGTTTTACTAAGTGGGTAGAAGCCATTCCTTTAAAAAGGCGACAGGACCGGTAGTTGCAAGCTTCATTAAGGAGAACATTATATGCCGATTCGGGATTCCAAAGCGTATCCTTTCAGATAATGGCACTCCTTTCATCAATTCACATGTTCGACAACTGTTGGAATCATATGGTATTGATCATGTAAAGTCAACCCCTTATTACCCTAAGGGCAACGGCCAAGCGGAAGCTACGAACAAGACTCTTTTAAAAGTTCTGAGTCGTATGGTACACGATAACCATAAAGAATGGCACGATAAACTATCCCTAGCACTTTGGGCTTACAGGACTTCAAAGCGGCGACCAACACAAGCAACACCTTTTTCGTTAGTATATGGTGCCGAAGCAGTCGTGCCTATAGAGGTTCTGATCCCTTCAGCACGATTAGCGATCAATGCTGAGCTTGAGCCAGATGCTTTACGCATAATAGACTTGGAAGCCTTAGATGAAAGACGAGATATGGCCAAAAACAACTTGATCAACTACCAACACAAGCTTGGTATGGCCTATGATCGGTTGGTGAAGAAAAGGTCATTTCAAGTGGGTGATGTTGTACTTCGTGCAGCCGAGCATGTGCGCCGAAGTATACCTGCGCCAAAGTTCACGCCAAAATGGGAAGGTCCCTTCATTATACATGAAGTCCATGATAGCGGGTATTGCAAGCTCCTCAATCCAAAGACTGATGCTATTACAGCTCCTATAAATTTTCAATATGTAAAGAAGTTTCACATGTAATAGCATGATCAGTGATGATGATGACTTGAATAATATGGGCTTGCTTTCACATGATTCTTTCACCAATCAATTTCATTATACATTATATTTATATGTTGCTGCTGCTTGGTAAGAGACTTGTCTCCTATGCGCGCGACATTCGTCATTCATTCATGCGGCTTGTAATTGTTCAAATTTACTAAGCGCGTGGCATAATACATGCATATGAATTTTTTTTTCCTAAGTATGTTATGTTAACCATCACATTTGATGGAATGGTCAAGTAGTGGGTAATACCCCCTTGAGAATTCTTGTGAAATCAAGAAGCCTTTGCTCGCGAAAGAAATAATAATTTAAACGCGCAAAGTCATAACATATAATGTGCCGCTACATGAATCTTACATTCTGTAAAGCGCACGAGTTCATCGTACTATGATACGATACCAAGTGAAGGGAACAAAACTAAGAGAAAGTAGCACCATGTGAAATATTGTGCATGAAACATGAAACAAAACAAAGACAAAGTTCATGAAGTTACATAACTTAACGCAATCCTTGAAAAAAAAAGGGTATCATGACCAATGCAATAATCTATTCTGCTATAGAAGCAGTATCAAGACCCTCAAGAGAATTCTCCAATTCGAGTTGTGTCGCCTCAAGTTCAGCCTTGAGCCTCTCGTAACGTTGGATTAATGGTCGATGGTGCAATACCTTTTGTGCCTTGCTAGCAACACTCTCCAAGCTATCAATTTTAAACCCCAAGGCACGAGCACTATTAAAAGCTTGTACCAATAACTCCAAGTCAGCTGAAGAAAATGAATTCCATGGTCTACCTAGCAGCATACAAGCCCGACCTAACATCACAACCATAGCATTTGTGACTTCGGAACCAGGACAAATTGATCCTGCCCAAAAATCCCCATCACGTGCATGCAACCTCTTTAATGACTCCAAGTAAATAGGGGGGACCAGGAATTCATAAAACGAAACACTCTCCCCGAAGTTATCATATGCGGGTGCGTGTTCTCCCCTCCAACTTGCTCTGGTATTTCATTATTTGGAAGAGCAAGAGTAGTATCCTGATGTGCCGGGGGTTCGGAGGCATTATTACAAGGGACATCATCAATTCCCTCACCGTGAATCTCTGCAGCCAACGCTTCTGCATATGCATTAATATCTCCTCCTGTATGCTTTCATTTCCATGATCGCTTCTGTCGCTTCCAAAGTCGTCAGAAGCTTGCTCCTCACCGGCCATGTCCTCATCATCATCATCATCATCAATCACTACAGCAGATGTATTATCACCTCTTGCTTGCAATACCTTCCCAACACCATATCGATTGGGATAAGGGTGAGTGTTCGGCGAAGAAGACTTAGATGAAGCAAATATTCCAGAAGTGCTGGCGTTTCCATCGCCAGAAATATTTTTGTTAACCTCACTTTGGCTTGTGACTTGGCTTGTCCTCAACTCGTCCTGAAAAGGAAAAAAGGAGTGAAACCATGGTTAATGACATATCAATAGTATGTAAAGAAACGATAATATAGTTAGTCACTACTCATATGTGCATGTATAGACAGCTTAAGTAACAAGATTTAATACCTCACAAAGGCGAGGACGCTTGATTTGACTGATGATTGATGCAGGAGGCATGGTCCGCCCAATCACCGCTTTTCCTGAAGTGTTATTCTTGTCATCTTTCGGAAGTTGAAAGTGGAACTCATGCTTATAAATGACCGACTCTGGCAAACTGTCATCTATAGCTGAAAGAGTATATTTCTTGAATGCCTCAAGACACCCTGTCCAATACGTTAACCATCCACTTGATGCAACACCGGAGCGATTGATAGATGGAAAAAACATCTGTCTGACAGAACAATAGAGCTCATGGCGTTTCTCAAGACTAATTGCCTCACAACATCTATTAAAATCTGTGTCAATAGCCACAATAGAAGGCACACCTTGATCAAACCCAAACTGACGTGCAACCCGATGAGGTGAGTACAACATTACTCTATGCTCCAAGAATTCAGTAGAAGAATCACACCAATCGTGAAGCGCAGGCAAACCTCGAGGTGTACACCAGAGAACATATACTACTTCAGCTTCAGAAAGCTGCTCACCACATTCCATCAGATTCACTAAGGTCTTGGAACCCGAAGGGTAATATGTTGTGCACCACTCATATCCCTCCAATTCCTTTGTATAAGGGCGAAAGTCGACCTCATGAGCATCATCTATAATATCAAGTAATGAACCCAAAGGCTTTCTATCAACCCAAGCCCAAGCTCGAGGTTCAGGAGGATCAGGTTTTGCAACAGGTACACCTGGATATCTTTTGTAATGTTCGCTGAAAAACAAGTGTAGAAATCCCAAATCTACATTTGATACGATGATATATCGCCCCTTTGATCGAACTGAAGTCTCACTGTAAAGGTCCAAGCGCCGATATAAAGACCCTAAATAAAAAGGCGCCAAGGCAACTCGTTCTCACGAGCAAGACGAATTGCCAAGTTAAAAAATCGCGGACTGACACCTTTTCCTGGCCCGCCGGGAAACACGTACATGGATAACCAACAAGCGATGAAAGCTTCTAACTCATGCCTGAAATGAATTGTGGGTTATAAGTAAAGTCAGATTGAAGTGACGACATTCAAGCATAAATAAACAAAGTAGGGAATGCATACTTACTCGCATCCATACCGGGGGCCTTCGGATCGAGTCCTTTCGTGCTCAAAAAAATGTCTTATCCACGCACAAAATGATGCTTGTCTACGACTGTCTCTTGCTTCTTGTCTATCAGCTTCTAGTACTTCCACCAATTTTTCATCCTCTTCTGAAATCTCAGCTGTGACAATATCAGTTGACCCAGACTAGGGAAACTTAGCAGTGTGCACACATCTTCTAAGGTTGGAGTAATCTCACCCCATGATGTCACAAAAGTATGTGTACATGTACTCCAACGTGCCAATACAGCTCGCCATGCTTCAACACTTTGAGAACGGATAACCATTTTAGAAGAAATCCATATAGCAAAATTGATCCCTGCACTTTCTAAACGAGACCTATAATGAGAATTCTTTACAATGTAATATACCCATGACTGCCACCCTTGCAATATCTGTTTTGGGTAACTAAACACTGTCTCTGAAAGGGGAAGCTCCTTTCTTTCATTTCTGAAACGTAAAATGGAATTCTCATCTATGTTCTTCCTATCACTTACTCGGGGCTCTGGTTGGATGAAATGAAATTCACCATCTTTGGGAGGATGAGCACACAAATCCCTCTTTTTGATATCTTTCCAGAAAAAATCATTTCGAATTGTAGCATCAAGCCATTTACTACGTGGCAAGGGAACTTTTGGCACATGACCTGAATTCGCCAATATTTCATTACTTTTGTCTGTATGGTTGCCACTGCGAAATCGACTCTTTCTATTTTCCTTCACCATCCTCAAGATGTTTATTTTATGCGCACCTACATGATAAAGGAGTTATATGCACATACAAGATCGAAAGAGACGCTATTCGTGAACTCAAATATGCGGCATGAGACATATGCAACAAGTGTATTAGCTACCACAGTATCTCATTCATTCACCAAATGATTAGGTGCCCAAGATGAGTAAGAATCCCCTCTTATAGTGGTGCGGTTCCAAGATCGTCGCATGGGCAAGTGAGACACAAATAACCGAGGAGAGCCTCTCTCATGGCGGTGCGGTGCCAAGATCATCATGTGAGGAATGGAACACGGACGCAATGTGCGGTTCCAAGATTGTCACATGAGGTTTGGGACACGCACGGCTGAGAGTGTCATCGTACAGTGCATGGTCTCAAGATTGCCATTTATGCGGTCGGAACACGGACAACAAAGAGCTCTGTCTTAAAAATCACGAGGCACCGTGGTCATTAGATGAATGAATGGAACACATGGTGAATGTGAATGATGGAATTGAGTATTCTTTTCGAATGTGTTCAGAAATCATTAACGATTGGTGGCACTAATATGACATTGAATAGGCAGTTTATAAAGCGAAAAACCATACTTGTAAAAATGAAGTCAAGCGGATGCACGGTGAAGATCCAACACTTCAATTTAGAGCCCTGCATGCAAGAAAATGAGATGAGTTGGTTTAACAAACAAGAAAGGTTTGGCTCATGCAAAATTTTACACACATTCTTTGACAAGTGCTAAACCCACTTATGTTAGTTCTACAAGACAAGGCATTAAATGGACAGAAAGGCATGAAGCACATATACAATTTCCCAATGCAATAGCCAAATGCCTAGGAATAGTCTTTCATGTTATTTTGGTATGCACAAGCAAGCCAAGCCTACACAAACTTAAAGGAGACACAACACATAAGCACAACATATAATGGAGGTCAAGGCCTAAAGTCTATTTTTGGGACTTGAGAGACTTTCTCATATGCTGACTATACTTGATGTATACAACTTTATTGAAAACAAAGCTTGTGGAGAGGTGGATTGGTATAGCATTTTAAGTGATGAAACAATCAAGAAACAGTACTGAAAGCTAGCTCTTTTGTTGCATCCTAATCAAAACAAGTATCTTGGAGCTGATGGTGCATTTAAGAGATTAGCTTATAACAACAAGAGGAATTCGAGTTTCTCAGCAAAAAGTTTAGATTCCCAATTCTAACCCAACAACGCCATCTTAGTAAAGAAAAAGATCACTGCCTCCACATGTTTTCAGACAATCATACTCACCTTCCAGCCAGATGGGCAAGAATCTGTAACACCATGGTCAAAACATCAGTGATGCTCCTAGCTGGATGGAGGATGATTCTCTCAAAGTAGATAGCCCTATTAAGAGAAGAAAGATTGATGATTATTTTAGTTACAGAAGTGAAGTGACATAGCAAATCAAAGTGTACTTGGAAATGTTACTGGAAAAAACGTTCATGGATTAAAAAAAATGGCTATTGTAAAATACTATGCCTGGACTTCTTAGTGTTCAACAGCACTCGACCCGGATTCCTTACTTTCAAATTCCAACAGCAACAAGATTCGTCTTCAAATTCAAGCTGCAACTGAAAGTAAACGGTATTGTAAGGGGAATATAGATATATTGAGTAACAAGGACCAAACAACAAGACAAGCAAAACAAAAAAAAAAAAATATTGAAGGCCCTGATAGCACGGCTTTATGCATACTTGCTGCTGCTCGGAAAATTGAAGGCCTGGATGCCACTTGCAACAAATGTGGGTTCGTTGATGGTCTATTAGCAATCATTGTTGATCATGGACTCCGTACAGAGAGTATAGACAAATGGGATCTCCGTTCGTGGGCAATCTGATTGAATAAAATGAAGATGAAAGCAGAAAAAAAAAATATATGAAGATGAAACAGAGAGAAGACAGACAAGGAAAAAGAAGGGCAATGAGGAAGATGTGTTTATAGAGATGTATATATATATAAACAGAATGTGAGCAAATGAGACAAGGAAGCAAAAAGATATCTTGTGTGCTGGAATAAATGGGGCAATATATTGTACTAGGGCAATTAAATGGTGACATCTGGCATTACACAGCAGTAGTAGAACGAAAATTTGCAGGTTTGCAGGTTGCACCATCCACATAGCCAATTGTGTCTATCCCAATATAAAAAAAAAATAAAAAAATACTGCACCCAGCTGGCATTACACAGCAGCAGCAGCAGCAACAATATGTTTGCTGATATGGCTCAACAACAGGCTTCACCACAGAAGGTTGCCCTATTCAGAAATATTTTAGCAGAAAAGGAAAAATAGTGTCGATGGCAGTTTCGTGATTTCGAGATGGTAGTTTCGTAATTTTGGAGAGTTTTGAATTTTTACCGAGCGAGACCATATTCTGAAGGGAAACGGCCCAACGAGCAATACTCATCAGCTTCGCTCATGACCCAAGCCGGTTTTCGGCTAAATTCCTTCGTTTAGGCCTTCAAAACCGCGTTTTTACTATTTTTAGTAACTTTTCTTCATGTCATATCTTTTCATAGGATAATCTTTTTTATATGCCGTCTGTGGCATTAATCTCGTCCGCTCTAGGTATTATTAGATAGGTTTCTTTTTTTGGTAAAAATTTCCTTTTTTGGTAAAAAAAGCATATTATACATTATAGGGTTTTACGGGAAGGGTCTATAATCTTCTCCAACGAACATCAACGGTGGAAGTTATAATTTACATATTATGGGACTATATTTTATTGAAGATCAATGTTCAACATCATTTTTCTGGAAGAAGCCCGAAGTGCTCCGATACCCTACCTTATAGGAATGATATATATTGCTCTTCACTTTGATTCGATTGAGACAAGTATGAATGATGATATGGTAGAGGGCTTCATAAGACCCAACTCAAGCAAAGTCTTTATTAGAAGAGCAAGAAGATTCAAAAAATCGATACAGGCTCAATCAGGCTCAATTTATGATAGTATAAACAATGCGGTGAATAACAAGGGCGTGAAAGCCATGGCCAGATGGTCTTAAGCTTCTATCAAGATTCTGCTCCTATAGGGTGCAACAGAGTTCTCAAATGCAAACAATTACTAGAAAGTTGGTTCGAAAACGACAAAGAGCCTTTATTACAGGCTGCAGCTTGTCGAGTATCTCAGCCTTTGTTCCTAAAGAAGGAGATTTATTTGACAATGTTGCACCTTGCACCAGATTCCTACATTGCAAGCTATCGAGAAACTGATACACCAAGCAGCGGTGCAGCTAAGTTATAGCGCATGTGCGCTTCTGTCATTCGAAAGGGCTTGAAATAATGCCCAAACCCCTCCGATGAAACTCGAAGGACTTTGGTCAGGGGGCAAAATGTATATGTACAAATCTGATTATAAAGGCCTTGGGCCTAATTATTATTTGGATCTAACTCTTTGGGCTAATGTGATAGGGCTTAAAGAGTTAGGCCCAATCCAATTGGGATGATCATGGGAGTTTTGGCATGGAAGGCTTGGAGTAGGGCCCGTTGGAATTGGCCTGCCCAATTCCAACATTTCTCAAATTGGCTCACACACATTGCTATGAAGGCCTCAATGGGCCTGGGTCCATAAGGGAGCCCACAACCATATCCATAATGAGAGGGACTCATCCTAGCCGTTGGTCGTCTGTCGCATCCGACGGACGACATCGACAGTTGGATTCTCTATAAATACCTTAGTCCTTACCTCATTTGGAGAAGGTGAAAACTTGGACGAACGCCGTCGTGCTGCCGGATTCCCGTCTTGGTGAATCAAACACTTAATTTACTCAAGAACGCACACGATATTCGTGGTACTTAGTGAGGTTGATGCATTCTAGCTCCCTCGCCTGTCACACGTGTGTTAGAGCCTATTGAGATTGCCTACTCCTCCTCCCTACACGATACTCTCTTGATCATCCTATTACGTGTTGTTTCCCTAGGTCACGCGTAGCGCGATAGTCACGCGACACGCACGTGATCGTTGCATCCGGATTCATACCACACAACTATTATCTTTGATAGATCATGTGATTTATAGCGTTGGCACAATTTTGCAAAATTTGGACACTCGAGATACCATTTGGTAAATTTTGAAAAATTCTAATCAATGTATTTCACTATTTTGACTTGGACATCATACTTTTTTAATTTGTCTACACTACAAATAGCATTTTTCTACTCAATTTTCTCAAAACGTCAAATTGCAAAAAAAAAAAAAAAAAATTAATAGTTCAAATGCTGGTAGGTAACTGGCAAACACTAATATTTTGGAGCCTACATACATAAGAGGACGACGTGTAAGTGTGACTAATTTTCTTGTCCCTTGAGGTTTTTTTCTCTGAATTCTCTTTTTTTTCCTTCTTGACTAGAGAAGCATTTATTCTGGAGCTTCTTAAGCTAAAAATTTTATTCACCGGAAGATGAATTTTTCAATATCTATAGCCACCTTGTACCCGAATGCATCATCAAGATGCAACAATCCCAGCTTTTCCGCCTGCAAACATGACATAGGGCGTATTGCCTTTCACACTACTAGTAGGAGCTTCTCTCACTATCATGCTCATAGATAGAGATAAGTCGTTCTTTCGCAAGGGTATAATATCCACTAAAAGGAATTAAACAATAATTTTCCTCCTTGGCATGCACTACGCTTGCTAGATCATACATCTGAACTACACTCTCTACCAACCATACTCCACTTTCATTTCTTAATTCAAGCTATAATTTGTTAATTTCACCCATGCATTTATTACTCGTTTCCTTTGTTAAATGAATAAGATTTTCATAAAATTATTATTATTGTGAAATGTAATAGAGCTATAAATAGAATTCTTATTTGTTAATTTTTATTTGAATGGGGGATATTTTGAAAAAAAAAATAATTGATATATTAAATTATTATTCATAAATTTAGATAATAAATAATTATCCAATATTTTTACCAACTAAATATTTTAATAGTTTTAAAATTATGATAAAGTTGTTGTTATAAAAAGTTAATATTTAAAATTTATCCATAATAAAGTCAAGGGTCAGCTGGCCTTGGGCAAGTAACTAGATGGTAATGAGCAAGATAATGCGAAAATTAGTCGAAGGACAACTTTGTGCACATGCCGCATGTACTAAGGTATAATTAAATAATATGGTTAATTACAAAAATATGATATGTGTTTTGACCAATTTACAAACATATTGTAATCTCCAGATTTTTTATAAATAAAATTAGAAAATAAAGATTTAATGTATTGTGATTGAATATATTGTAGTGTATGAAAGTTGAGTAAATTTAAGAATGATAATTTTTATAAAACCAATTTAGTAGAAATAGAAGTTCAAAATCTTCAATTGCATTGTTTTAATGAAATTGTCAATTTAAAAGTATCGATATAAATTCTTATAAGAAATCATTTATTAAATAGGAATTATAAACTATATTATTACTAAACTTTGTCTTGAATTTGAATGATTGATAATTATCATGTATTAGAAGTATATTAGACTAAAGGATTGTTTTAATTGAACTTAATGGTTGCAAAAATAATCCTTGTATCCCACCATAGCTATTATGCACTCACACACACATAATCACTTTCAAAATGCCACAAAAGTCAAAGCTAATTTTGTATATATGCACATAATTATCCATTAAACGGTAGAAGAATTTTCCTCTTCTTTGCTCTCTCTTTCAAAACCAACTTTTCTTACACATGTGCACACTCCACATATCAACCTCAATTTCTTCTCTTAAATCATCAATAATAACAAGTTAAGCATCCATCTTCAAATTGAAGCAAGTCCAGGTAAGTTATTTCTTGCTTTGTCTTTGCTATTTGTGTATTTAGTTTGTTGCAGAATTAGTGTGGTTGTTGGTCAATGGCTGATATTGGATGATTATGAGTTTTGGTTGTTAGATATGTGAAGTAAAGTGATGGAAAAGTGGTTTTAAAGTATTAAAACTTGAAGTTGATGGTTGGTTTGTTAGTTGGTTATGTTGATATAGAGAATAGAGATAGATTGGAAGATATGAAGAAGTGGATGAGGAGTATGAGACTTGTAGAATGATGTATAAGTATGTTGAATTGATATGAGACAAGTAAAGTTGGTTAAAGTGTGTAACAATGTAAAGTGAAGAAGTGTGTTTCGCTATCCATTTCCTATGGGGCATGGAGGGGGGCGCAGCAAGTTCGGTTATGTGTTCTGGGTGGATATGCCTCTGTCCATGGGGGCATGGCAAGGGGCGTAGAGCTTTCTGATCCCTAAGTGCCAGCCCTATGCCCCTTTCTATGGGGCATGGGTAGGGGCGTGGAGAATCCTATGCCCCTTTTTATGGGGTGTAGGTAAGGGCATAGGACTTGCAACATGTTCTTTTTGTCTTATTTAGCTCTAGAATCTTGTTTAATCCTTCTTATCTTGGCTAAGTAGATAGTAATACAGGTTTTTCTATATTATAGGAACCCTATATCAAGATTTGAACTTCTCGTTGGACTATTACGACGATTAAGGAGAATGCACGGGTGTGTAACTTGAATCCTATCACTTTATTTGGGATTATAAGTAGTGGAATATGATTTAATCATAACTATAGGGAATCAAATGCATGGAGATGGAAAATCTTATGTCATATGTTATATGTTTGAGTGGTCAATCCTATTAATCAAAGTGACAACTACTTGTTTGAACTTAATCTGTAATTTGCATTGTTAAGTGTTTGGAATTGATACTACAATAAGATAATATGGAATTAAACTTATTGGACTTCTAATTCAATATAACATGCATCTCATGACATCATATTGTATTAGCATGGTACTCATGTCACGTGTTAACATTTCAATTTTGTGGTAATACTATGTTGGGTCTAATGAGATTGGTTAAGGTTACCATAGGGTTATCAGCTTCACAGAAACAAAGCAAGCTTCTAAGGAGGTTGTCTATGTTGGAGTTGGCTTAAAAGTGTTAATGTAATCCCCAAGTTTTTCATAGATAGAATTAAAGTAAGAACTTTTGTGTTTGATTGTGTATGTGGTAGTATTTGTCATAAAAGTAAAATGTAGGTATAATAGTTTTTATAAAATCAATTTAGTAAGAATAGAAATTTAAAATCATCAATGGATATGATTTGAGAAAATTGTTAGTTATGTATTTCTTATATTCTTTTAGAGAATTGAGTTTTGGAAAAATAAATTCTAAATTACCTATAGTCTTGAGATAAGTTCTTATAAGAGATTATTTTGTTAAATAGGAATTTATAAGTTATTATGTTACTAAACTTTGTTTTGAGTTAGAATATTTAATAATTCTATTAATAGAAATATATGTGAGTGTTAAATGAGTTGTTTTGATCTCTTAATGGCTGCAATTTAGCTTGAAGACCACCACAACTCCCATACACACACACATACACACTTGATAAAGTTTGAATAATGCCTCAAAAGTCAAATGAACTTTATATATATGCATGTATTTATCCTTTAAGAGGTAGAATTTCACTCTCTTTCTTGCTCCTCTTCCTTTGGAAAAACCGATGGTCACATATACACACTCATACCACACCAACTTTAATTTCTTTTCTCTAAGTTGTCAAGGAAATTAAAACTAGCTCTTATCTTCAAGTTAAATCAAGTTTAAGTAAGTGTTTCTTGTTTTATTCTTGTTATTTGCATGTTTGAGTAGTTATAGGTTAAGTATTATTGTTGGTTTATGGCTGATTTTGGAAGTTTATTAGTTTGGTTGTGAGTTTTAGAGGTTGATATATGAAGTAAAGTGATAGAAAAGTGGAGTTGAAGTTTCAATGGTTGAAGTGAATGGTTGGATTGATAGTTGAAGTTTTGATGTGGTTTTAGAGATGAGTTAGAGAATTGAAGGTATGGATGATGAATTTGAGTCTTGTATTATGATGTACAAGTGTTTTGAATGAAAACAAGACAATTGGAATTAGTTAAAATGTGTAAAAATTGTATAGTATATATGTGTTTTTCACTGTAAAGTGACTATAGGGCGTGGTGGAGGGCGCGACACATTTTGAGTGAAATCTGGGCCGCCAGGCCTCTTACCACGGGGCATGGCAAGGGTGGTGATGGCCTCTGTTCTTCTCCATATGGAGGCGTAGCAAGGGAGGTGGTGGCCTTTGTTCTTCTCCATATGAGGGTGTGGCAAGGGTGGTGGTGGCCTTAAAGTATCATTTTGTCTCATTTAGCTTTGGAATCTTATTTAATCCTTCTTGTCTTTGTTAAGTACATAGTAATACAAACTTTCTATCTTATAGGAACCCTAGATCACTAGTTGGATTTCCCATTGGACTATTACGACAATTAAGGAGCATGCACTGGTGTGTAACTTGAATTCTAGCACTTTGTTTGTGTTTGTAAGTAATGGAATATAGTTTAATTGTAACTATAAGCAACCAATTGCAAGGGGATGGGAATTATTACATGGTATTTAATGTATGTTTGAATTGCAATTCTTAATAATTGAAGTGATAACCACTTGTTTGACATTAATATATAGTTGTCTCATTGAGTGTTTGAAGTTGATATGATCACTTGATAATATGGAACTATGTTTAATAGAATTCTAATTTAATATGACATGCATTTCATAACATCATATTGCATTAGCATGGTATTCTTGTCACGTATTAACAAATTCAATTATGTGGTAATGCTTGTTGGGACCAGTGAGTCTGCTTATAGGTTACCATAGGGTTGTCAACTTTGTAGAAACTAAGCAGGCTTCGAAGGAGGTCGTCTATGTCGGAGTTGGCTCAAGAGTGCTAATACTTAGTGAGATTTCTCAAGTTTTATGACAAGTGGAAGTTCTATTTTGAAAACGAAAATGATTCTCTAAAAGACTACTCTTGTCCTGTGGGCTCTAGTAGAGACTATTACCCCAACGGGTTAAGTGAAGAGAAAATCCTTCTACTTTGGTATTGAGTTTCTCATGGCCATGAATTACTGAAATTATCCTTCAACCCTTAGGGAGGGCGTAAATCCTCATAGGTTTGAATTCCAATTATTCAAAACCATATTTATTGCATATGATTAATCCATACTTTGCATATGATTGCTAATTCAACTTGTTTGATCTTCATGTTTGTGCTAAAATTTGTTATTCACTGAGCTTTATGTGCTCACACTCTATTAGACTGTTAAATTATGGGTTTCAAGCAAGGAGATTAAACTAAGCTCAAGTGAGGGAGTTAGACTTTTTGGAACATGTGTTTTGTTAAGGCAAAGACCATATATGTAATAGAGACTAGTTATGGTTGTAATACCTGAAGTTAAGTTTGTTTATCTTTATAGCTTTTGTGATTATGGGGTTTGGTTCAAGCCCCATAGACCTTGGTTTGTAAAGTTTTTATGAAGTTTTTTATTTATTTATATGTTCCTTTGTGGTTATATATATCTGTATGCAATATCTTTCTCACTTACACAACTTTCGAATCTGTTTTCGTTGTCCACTCCAATTAGGGAACATTAGTTGTATAGTGTTTATGTAACTTTTTGGAGGCCTTGAATTAGTCACATGGCTTACTATTATGACTAGGGTACCTTGTAGGGGTGTGACAGTTAAGACTTAATGGGATTGCTCAAGTTCTAAAAGAGTGGAGGTGTTTATGTGAAAACTAATTTTGAAAATGAAATAGTCCTCCTTCTTTAGTTTGGAGATTCTCATGGGCATGAACTACTAAACTTATCCTTCAACCCCCTGGGAGGGCGTAAATCCCCATAGGTTTGAATTCTGGATATTCGAACCATGTTTGTTACATATGATTGATGAGTGCATTTCATATGGCTGCTAACAAAACTTGTTTGATACTAATGATATGTATTAAGATTCTGTTAGTCACTGAGCTTGCTTATGCTCTCTCATACTGTTGATTTACATGGTTATAAGCAAGAAGACCGAAACCGAGCTCAGGTGTGGGAGTTAGTGTAGAGTGGACTTATGAACTCTTTTGCAAAGAAGACCATTTGTGTAATAGACACTTAGATATTATTTTGTAATAGTATAAGTTAAGTTTTGTTTTCCTTGTAAACTTTGTTGTGAAAGGGTTCTAAGGAAGCCTTGAAGACCATAGTTGTAATATTTTGTTATGACCTAGATTTGTATGTTATGTTTGTTTATGGTTTGTAAATATATATATATATATATATATATCAATATCTTTCTTACTCAAACAACTATCGATCCTGTTTAATTGTCCACTTCAACGGGAATGTTAGTTGTATAGTACTTATGTAACTTTCCGGAGGCCTCAGTTAGTTACATGATGTATTACTACAACTAAGGTGCCCTATAGGGTGTGACACACATGATCTGTGTTATCTTTTTTGATAATTAAGTGACCCAAGTTTCATTCAAAAGTATCAATATTATTTAATAATTTTAGAATGACACGTGTCAATATTTTATTGGCCATAAAAATGATTTTACATTTTTTTCCATTTTCTAATTTTCAAAAAATAATTTTTTAATATTTTATTTATTATTATTACTATTTTTTATTACATTAATTTTTTCGGACCAATAAGACTTTAACATAGTCTCTCTAATAGTAATTATAAATGAAACTTTTTTAATAAAACTTGGGTTACCTAATTGTCAAAAAAGATAACACAGTAATGTGTTTGCAAAATGCTCAAAACACGGGTCATATTTTTGTAATTAACCCTAAATAGTACAATCCGTCAATCCAAGTTATAATTTGAGCTCATAATATTTTTCTAATTAATTTATTATTTTTTGGATTTTAGATGTTGTTCAGTCGAGTTTAGATTTTCTAGGTTTATGGTTGACTTAGTTTGACTTTAGGATTCTGGTTGCATTTTTGAGTCTAAGGTTCTACTTATAAGATTATCATAAAATTTTAGAAGTTTTCAATTATAGGAAATTCTTTCTTATTATTTTACTAATAGATATTATTTGGATATGCTGCCTCAATTTGCGTGTTAGAGGTCAAATTGGTGAATTATTTAGCATAAAGATTTCAAATCGACTGAGTTATTGAATCATTTTGTTGGTGATATGTTTTTTCCAGATGATTTAATTTTAGGGTTTTAGGTTTTATTTAATTTATTTGATAAGTTAGGGTTATCGAATCTTTATCTGATCCCGTTCATGGTTTCTAGGGTTTCGAAATTTTTAGCAATCCAAGTTTAATTTAATTTATATGATATTATAGGGTTATAAAATTTATTTGATTCTATTTATGGTTTTTGAGATTTTGGTATGATCTAATATGATTTTTGGATTTTGGTTTTAACACGATTTTTTTTTTGGGTTTACGATGTATTTTATTAAAATTCTAATTAATCTTTTTGATATTATTTCGATCTATATTACTTGATTAATATCATCCTATTTTCTTGATTTGCATTTTTCTTCTTTATTATAATTATTTTGATATGACATTTGCCGTAGTAAATGATTTGTCAAATACGAAGTTCATGCCAGTAACTATAAGTTTTCTTAATTATGGCTAGGGTCTTGTTATGTGATAGGTTATATTGATATTATGATTATGTATAAACTATTACTATAACACAATTGCAATGTTGGATAAGAATCAAATCGCATTGTTACAAGAAGATAAGTTATCATGATTAATGTAATATTAGTGATATAATAATTAATTTCGTTAACTTATCAAAATTGTTTTAATATATGGATCAAATATAGTGTTATTTATTATATGAAAAAATAATCTAGTTGTTGTTGTTGTTATTCTTATTATTAATACAATGTATGTTGTTAATTATAGCACACTTTTGATGCTATTACTATGGTAAATTATAATAATCGTTTTATATATATTTATCATGTGCATAAAATAACCACATGATTAAATTAGTAATATAAAACAATTTATGAGTATTAATTTTAGAGCTTTTCTATTTTATTATAATTACTTGTCTTATATTTTGGATACATGATTGAGTGACTTCCAAGAGGTTTACTTACTAAAATGGTGATATTATTAGCTTATTTAAGAAATTCCTTTTTAAAGGTTACTTCTTTTATGATTGGCTTCTTTAAGGAGTTATAATCATTTTAATTATAAGTTCATAAGAAAATATTTATTTACAATTGTTTTAAAAATTTACTCGTTATCAATCATTTTATTTTGTGTGTTTGATGAACTTGGAGATATATTTATTTTTATTTGTTGAAGTTAAGGTTTTGCTTAGTGATTAACTACATTATTCTTATTTGAGAATTTTAGGGACATATTTATCTTTTTTATTTTTGAAATTGACATATAATTATTTTAAGTTTACTAGAACTTAATAATTACTTCGTTAATTCTTTGATTTATTATCACTCATTGATTGCCAAAAGGTCAAGGGGAATTTTGTCAATAACCATTATGATTTCTTAAACTATAATTTAATTGTTTATATTTTAATATTCTTAAATTGCAAAAAATCGCAAGTGATTTTTTGCGACTTTTCCAAAAGCTTTTCAAGATTTTATATCATATAATTGTTAATTATCAAAATCAAGTAATGCATAAATTTGGGGTTTACACTTGTTTCTCAAGCGAATTCAAGTACGACCTTACCATATTTGTTAATTGTGCTTCTAGGCTTAGAATCATAAAACTAACCTAATATTATTAACTTTAATTGAATCGTTTGTTGCTTATGCTTGACTATGGTTAGTAAAGACCATATAGAGTGTGATACTAATGTTGGCGCTTTAATGATCTATGTGTGAGGATGTCCTGAGTGGACTCCTGCATTGAGATAATTCCAGTAGTTTAGGAGTAGTGCGAGTACAGCACCCAGGTGTGTGGGATTTTCCAACACCATATATGTATAAATTACCTATTTTATATATTGATTGTTTTTAAGGAGTTTTGAGATACTCTAGGTTTGGAAATAGTGTACAATGGTTCTAAACTATGTTGTTTGCTGGCTAAATAACGATAATAAATTGTGTTTGTTGCATTAGTTATTAAATTATATGTGATATTACTTATTGCTTGTTCATGTGCTTGTGTTTTCGGGTTGGTGTACTATCTTTTTCAAGAATAGGTGAAGATCCAATAGTATATGATTTATCAGGCTATGATGTGTTCACGGACGGATGCGGGAGAGTGATAGTGGAATGGATTATTCTACTAATATTTAGATTTAGATTTAGATTGTTTAGATTTGAGATAGTAGTTGAAAAGACCATATGATGATTTGTTTAGCTTTTGAGATCTTTAATGTTTTAAGGATTTTCATATTATGTTTCTAGTTGGTTTTCAGTTCATATTAATAGATGATTGAAGGAAATTTTATTTTTAAGTATTAATGTTACCTTACTTAGTGTAATTGGTGATATATGATGTTTATTTGTGGATTATAGAAGATTTATAGCCTTAATGTATCTATTTTTGGTAAGGACACGTGGTGGATTGATAATACCTTTAGGTTAGGGAGTTACACTAAGTATTAGGAATGTAATAAAATGTTGACTCTAGTTTATGACAGATACTGATCACTAGGTAACATTTTAATATCAAGAGTTAAGGTTTGGGATTCTCAATTTCTTACTGAAAAGCCTATTCTAAGTACGTCATTACCTTGTTTGTTACTTGTGAATGTAGGCTTAGAAATTGCAAAAGAAATAAATAGTATCTAGCATTAACTGTTTGCTGCTAGTGCTTGGTTAGGTCTAGTGGACCGGGACTGGTATTCTAAGATGGCACCTTGATGATCTATGTGTGCTGTTGTCCTAAGTAGAGTTGCATCCAAAGAGAATTCTGGTAGACTAGAAGTGGTACGAGTATGGTACCCAGGGTATTAAGGAGCACCTAATACCAATATATATATGTATCTTTGTATATTTATATGTATCCACTTGCTAAGGAATATTGAGTTACTTTGGGTTTAGAGCCAGTTGCAAATGGTTATAGACTGTTTTGGTTGCCTGGCTAATTTAAAGATTATAATTTGTGGCTGTTGTATTTATTATCAAGATCCATGTGAATATGTGTTATGATTATTCATGCATTTGTACTAGTGGTTTTGGCATATTGGGCTCCAGCTCAACCCTTTTTAAATCTTTTTCAGGAATAAGTGAGGAGTTTGTAGCGTTCAAATTATTTGGGTATGATGTTTTTGGATTACAGGTATGACGATAGTGGATTAGACTATCCAGCAGAGTCCTGATCAATTTGATTTATCGAAATTTGAAGATTTTTGCAAAGAGATGAAGTTTATCATTTTTTTGGATATTGCATTAGATTAAGTTTGATTTTTCTTTTAGGATCGGTATGAAATCGCTATAGTCTTCGATTTTTTTTTTTTTTTTGCCGTTACAAATTATTGGAGGGGAGAGGGTGGAGGGATTCGAAGATGAGATCTCTCACTTGAGAGACCAGGGAGATACCACTAAGCTACAATGCCATTGGCAAAATGGGCATAGTCTATTTAGAAGTTTATTTTGAAAATTATGAATATTGATGAAGCTGTCATTAATATAAGTTGGAGAAATTAGATGCCTTTCAAGGATATTAGAAGGTTTATGAGGTTATGTGTGCCACCATTTTATGATGACATATGACGGGTTGATAACAAGTTTAGAGCATTATAAAACAATTAATTTACAATCAATTTTGAAAGTTGTTTTTTTAATGATGAAAAAGGCTTTTTTATTCACAGAATTGCTTAAACTAAAAAATATTAAACAAAAATATTCCATGTCTCTTTGCAATTGCTATCTAACACATGTCAGGAACAAGACTTGTGTAGTAGTAGATGTAGCTTATTACAGTGAAGATTTTGTTATGAAGGGCTGACGTAGTAAGCCTTGTATAGCCAATCTTAATGGCAAGCAAGCTTGTTGCAATAACCATATTGAGATAGTTTAGGCTAAACCTCGCTTGCCACAATGTATGAGTAGATTTGTGCTTTTCCAATGCTACACATAAGAATATATAATTATAAAAAAATACCTTTTTTGGTACTTAAATTTTGATGAAATGGATAATTAGGTACCTGAACTTTAAAAAATCAAATTTCATACCTAATTAAATTTTTTGTACCCCTAAACTCTATCCACTTAATTGTTGTCTGACACGTGTCAACTACTTTAAAAAACAATAAAAGAGTGAAGGTAGTGAAAATGGACATAAAAAGTTTAATTAGATATGAAATTGAACTTTCTAAAAATTTAGGTACCTAAAAGGGATATGAAAAGTTTAATTAGATATAATATTAGACTTTTTAATAGTTTAGTTATCTAATTATCTATTTTATTAAAGTTCAGATAGCAAAAGGGGCTTTTTTTTCCTATAGTTATTTGAAAAAATAACGAGCACTACTCGAGATTAGTCGTGTTATCACAGGCTTTAAGATTCTACCTCAACAGTGGAAAATTAGACATTTTACGGCATCTTACTTAAGGACAAACATTGCTTTAATATAACCAACCATCTTTACTTATGCCTCGTAAATTCGATGTATGAGAATAAGTCCTAAACAAGAATACAAAAGGCACACATTTATCACACACACTTAATAAATTAACACCACATGAGGCATTAGTTTACAACCATCAACTTATATCTTTAACTCACGACATGCTTCTTCTTGAATAACGTAGATGCAGCTATGGTTTAAATTATTTAAAATAACCATCTTTTTTATCTATTTATTAGGCCATAGACCATGTGATTGCTTCTTCGCCCACATCGATATCAAGTCCTAAAGCATTCCATACGCCATTAGATGCATCAACAATGTTGTTCTTGCAAGGTGGTTGGTCAGCATGTTCAGAATACATCCAGCCCTAGAATCACATTCATCAACCACCTTAGCAGTCACACTCTTACCTGTTTTACTTGATGTTATTCTTATCATCTTGCCACGTCGAGAACCTCCACTGTACCATCCAGTTGATAATGCAACAATGTGTTCGTTGTTGTCATGGTATTGGTCATCACATTCAC
Source organism: Combretum micranthum (assembly GCA_024138025.1). Lineage (NCBI taxonomy): Eukaryota > Viridiplantae > Streptophyta > Magnoliopsida > Myrtales > Combretaceae > Combretum > Combretum micranthum. The sequence continues at coordinate 195,816 of JAMXBD010002213.1, read as the reverse complement.
AAGGACCGCCACCATCACCACCGTCACTAAAATCATTATTTGTGAGAGTTGCACGAGTGGACGAAGTGACTGGAGGAGAGCAATAATATTTAGGGTAAGCATGTCCATGGCAGTAGAGAGTGCCAGAGGGTTGACACCCACCGCCAGATGGAGGAGAAGGTGGTGATGATTGGGATGAAGGACATATGTGAGTCCCTACGTCTGGATCATCGCTACACTTCCTATTGATGATATTAATTGCCCTTCACAATCGTCAAGTGTTTGGCATGGCCCATTACAAGAGGAAATGCCATTCGAAGGAAGTGGATGAGAGGCAAGTAGTAGTAGGAGAATAGGAAGTAGCATCATCGCAAAGTTCTTCATAATGTTGAAGTTTATGAAATGAAGGATAACTTAATCAGGAGTGGTTGTTAGGATGTATTGAAGAGAACTAGGAAGATGCTTATATATAGGATTCTCACAATGTATGACATTGGCTAATGTGCAAATGTTTAGAGGGTTGTTCCAATTTGACGTGCTGAATTTGGATGCTAGTGAAACTTGTATATCCCTTTTGTCTGTTGTCAATAGCGTGCAAGCGTCGGTAGGGACCAAAGGTTACCAATAATATGTACCCTTCTGGTGGAGGTGCATGGAAACAATATTAGATTCCACTTGTGGAAAAAGAAAAGATATGCTGAACAAAGTCATGGTCTTCGTCTTCCCGTTTAATCATCTGAAATTATAATGCAATGCGACGGGCGACATGCTTTAATTAGATGATTTTGCAGCATATGTTTGATGATGAGATAAAAATGTACTGAAATTATGTGTGTGTGTGTGTATATATATATATGGAATCTGTCTTATCGTGTAATTTAGTTTCGCATATGTGTAATAATTAATTATAGACTAGAAACTTTCAATTTTAGTTTGAACAATAGAATTGGGCTGATAGAAATTGAAAAGATATTATTGTTGACACAATTCAGTAGGAATTGATTTTTAAAATTTAGATGGAAATAAAATTCAATATTTCGTTGAATCCCTATGCATATATAAAATCTCAAAACCCCTAGATAATAGAAACTAGTAATAGCTATATGTCCTTTGACTTAGTTATCATCAATATCACTGTTCTAAACTTATCATGCGTCAATTCTGCCTCCATGACATTTAAATTTTTCTTTAATGGTAAATTACATTAAAATGTATTAATATTTGAAGACATTTAAGGTATCTAATGGGTGAAATGATTCAAAAGATTAATCAACTTTTAAGGATTAATTGATCTAAGATATTAGTATTTCAAGTGATTAAAAAATGTATCTAACATTTTGCAAAATAAGTCAAATAAAGTATTAATAATTAACCATTAATAAAAATTTAGGAAACTTAATGAAAACTAATCAAAAAGGTTAATATTTTAAATAAACTTATCCTCAAATATTAATATCTTATAATGCAATTTACCCATTTCTTTAATATAGTTTACGAAGAAGCTGAACAAACTAATTAATATATTAATTTAATCAATTAAACCAAAAATATGGTTTTTGGTTTCTTTTACCAATTTGGATTAAAAAAATTCCCAATTTGAACTAATTTGTGAATTATGGTTTGTTTGTAAGGGTAAATTGAGTCGATTTACAAAACCAAATCAAACCATTTTAAAAAAGGATATAATGATATTTTACTTAACTATAAATTTTCTCACAATATACATAGTTTACATATAAATGAAATTTAAATATGCATCTATCAAAATATATAATCATTCCACTTTTATTGTCATAATTTTTCAATTATATGGAGGTTTGCCCAAAATATATGCAATATATTGATATTATGAATAAAATCAGTTTTCAATAGATTTTTGAAAAATTTTAATTACTAGATATTGGCTTTGCTTACATCTTATATGATTTATGATATGTTAATATTTAATATTATAATATTTCTTACATGAGACTACATGCTAATACAAGTATACTTTTCTATATTACAAAATATGATATCATTCATAAATCAAACTAAATATAATTGAAATATAATTATTTAAAAATTTCTAATTCTAATCATGTGGTTTAATTCAATTTTATAAAAAAACTAAACAATAATCTTAGGATTTGTTTTGTTTAAAAAGAAAAAGACCCAAATCGAATCATGCACAACCCTAGCTAAAGCAAGACATTTGTTGATCTCGAGACAATTATGCCATTTGTAAATGCACATCGAATATAATTCTTATGCATAGGTTGTTGCAAAAATAAAGATAAAAGATGCAAGAGGACACAACATCACTTGTTTTTCATTATCTTCTTTATTAGTATTCGTAACACAACACTTGTGCCACTAGTAAAAATATGCACTTGGGAGGGGAAATTTTGATATGAAATTTGCCTCTCATTGTTCAGATCACATATATCTGACAATTACAGGTGAAAATCGCTGCTTAGGTGGACAGTGAGGCATAATTGCCTCACCATATACGAAAGGGGCGAAAATCGCCTCATTCGTTGGCAACTGACATCGCTAGTGAGGTGAAATTCCCCTCATAATGACGTAGATGGTGAGGCGAATTTCGCCTCACTATCCACGTAAGAGGCGAAAATTGCCTCTTGTTGAGCTCTATATAAAGAGCTCACTGCCTCTCTCTCTCTTTCACACACACACACATAGCTGCTCCATTCTCTCACACACACACTCTCTCTAACAAATTATCCCACCGCTCGCCCCCTTTCTTATCCCAAACAAACATATACACATGCATGCACTTTTTGTCCCTCAGAACACACACCCAAACACACTCTTTGTCTTTCGCTCACACACACACACACACACACACACACACACAAACACACACATTCTCTCTTGTTCTCTGTCTCTATTACTGCCCTTACCCTAGCATAGACACATATACACATGAACATTCATCATTTTTACCTGGTAAATATCTTGTTAATATGTTTTTTATTTTTTTATAGGTTATGGTATAATATATAAAATATATATTTAAAAAAGATATTAATTTACTACTTGTGTTTTTTTTTATAGATATCTTATAAACTATTTAGCTTAACCCAAGTACTTAGAGAACTGCAATCACCGAGAGGTTAGTTAAAAATTTTGAATACTGTAGATACAATTATTTAAAGTCAGTATTTATATATTTATTAATTAATGTATATTTAATTTATGGTTATGTTTTTTTGTTAGTATTTAAAAACATTATATATATTTAGGATTTAGCATGCAATTATATATTATTATTTGGTATATATTTATTGTGTTTAACGGCATGTCACATAGATAGTTTATTAATTAATATTTTATTTTAGAAAATAGTGTTCCGATATTATATGCGTTATAATAATGTAGATACATTTATTTAAATGTCAATATTTATATATTTATTAAATAATGTATATTTAATTTATAGTTATGTAATTTTTGTTAGTATTTGAAAGAAGTTATATATATTTAGGATTTAGGAATTATATATTATTATTTAGTACATGTTTAGTGTGTTTAACTACATGACACATAGAGAACTTAATAATGTGTTATTTTAGAAGATAGTGTTTCGATATTATATGACTTTTAATAATGTTGATACGATTATTTAAATGTAAGTATTTATATATTTCTTAAATGATGTATATAATTCATAGTTATGTATTTTTGGTTAGTATTTAAGAAAATCACATATAATTAGGGTTTTACAATTATATATTATTTAATACATGTTATTGTCTTTATCTACATGACACGTAGATAGCTTAATGATATATTAATTTAGAAGGTACTGTTTCGATATCAGATGCTTTGATAATTATACAGAAATATCAGCTATCAATAAGATGTGGTACTTAATGCCAATTTAGGATGTCCACACAAACTTGGCATATAACACATGATTTGACAACTTTGCAATATAGAAATATGGTTAGAGAATTTTTATAAGCTGTTATAAACCATAGGAGGACAGATGAATTGATTAGATGCCCTTGTAGAGATTGTCTCAATAGTTCATGATAGTCTATTTAGATTATTGAGCATCACCTTGTCAAAAGGGGAATGGCTTGAACATATTCGCCTTGGATTCTCCACGGTGAGGAGGTAGATGCAAACGAGGTAAATGATGATGTTGTGATGGATGAAGAGAGTATTCCGCTTGAATATGCACACTTTAAAAATGAAGCAAATCAAGAACTTTTTGAAGATTTTGCCGACAACATGAGTGATCTCGAGGGGGATGGTGTGGATAGTGGAGATGAAAGTAGTGAATTTGACAGGGAGTAGTGGACTAGAATTTTTCAAAAAGTAAAGAGTCTGGTGTATCCAGTCTATACAAAGTTCTCTTTATTATCAGCAGTACTTCAAATAATAAATCTAAACGTTAATGGTAAACTGTCAGTGAAATCATTCAACAATTGGCTTACTTTAATAATAAGTTTGTCACCGTCATCATACTATGAAGCACGAAAGTTATTGAATTGTATCATCTGGCTAGGATATTTTAATTTGGGTAAATTATATTAGAGGATATTAATGTTTAAGAGTAAATTCAGTCGAAAAATAAACATTCCAATTAACTTAAAAGGAAAAATAAAATGATATTCTCTTGAAAGAATTTGCATGTGTATATTTCTTCTGATTTTTGCATCTTTATAATATTGGATTTGATTTGATTCTGGCGCAAAAAAAAAAAAAAGAAAAAAAAAAGAAAAAAGAAAGAAAAGGTCACCATTCGTAGTTACATTAGGTAATCCACAAGATTTTACTATCATTTTGATGAAATCCGTTAGGATTTATATACATAATATGCATATATTAAAAATATTAAATGAGCAAAAATAAGGCGTCTACAAATGTCTATAGTTGTTTGTTTATTTATATATTTTGATCATACAATTAGATATATATATATATATATATATATGAGTAGACTTTTTTAAAAAAATATTTTTCTATATAATTGACGAAATATTGCTTGCAATGTATCACTATGTTCATAACCACAATATAGTTTTTGCTTGTAAAATCACCTTCAAGTTTGGATCCATTAAAAGATAAGCTCATTTTATCTTTATCTTTTAGTTGTTCAACATTGTTGTTGTATGAGAGTATTTTCCGTCATTGCTATGCATTAAACATCTTTTCATATGCTAATATGTAAGTGATTAGATTCATAAGAACAAGAATGCACTAAATTTGATTTTAGGTTTCTCTTTATATTTGAAGAATGGCCTTTTAGTGTCTTATTTAGATTAGCCAAAGGAAATAGACCTAAGTTTTTAACTACAATTACATTAGGGATATAATGAAATATAAAACAAAGCCTATTCAGGTTATAACTTATGTTATTTAACTTTTCAACTTAGAACACATCAACTAAGAGGAAGGATGGTAATTAGCTCCATATCAAATTTGCTTAGACTTAATGCTCCTAAAGTCTAGAGCGCATCCCAAGTTAAATGCTGTAAGTACAAATTTTAACTTTAATCTCAAGTTGGAAATCATTTACAATGCGATCATAACCCATTAAATGAACCCGGCATTTTGCATAGAACAAGTAAAACACAATTCTTTCATTTATAAAAACTCCTCATCAAACAAGGAAAAGAAAAAAAGCTATACAACGACTAGATAGCTCTTAAGCAAGTACACGATCTTTAATGACAAATAGCTATCAAAGGAACCATATTTATTCTAAAAGAAAACAAAATCAAATTAAAGTTACTAACATAATTTTCAAAAATCAAATGAAAGGTAGTACTTTCTTTCTCTATTTTTTTTAATTATATAAGAACATTAGGAGTACAACACAAGGGTCTTTAACTGAAGTTTTGTATTTAACAACTTACTTGCTGTTTGCTTGAGATAAATAGAGAAAATGTCAAATTTGGTGTCTAAACTTTGTTTAAAAATTTAATTTGATGAATAAACTTTATAGTATCAAATTTAATATCCAATTAAAATTTTTGTAGCTATATTTATTACCTCACCAATATTATTTGCTTTATTTTCTTTTGTGAAAAAAGTAGTTTATCATGCTAGATGGTATTAGGATAAACAATTAAAAATTCAATGACATGTTATCTCTTCCAAGTTATCACAAACAAAGTAAAAAGTTTTAAGAAGATAATAAAAATAGAGAAAATGCCTCTTTTGGTACATAAACTTTGACGAAATAGATAATTACCTGAACTTTTAAAAAGTCTAATTTCATACCTAATTGAACTTTTTGTGTTCCTAAACACTGTCTACCCGATCATTACTTGACACGTGCTAGCTACTTCAAGAAACAATAAAAGAGTAGAAGTAGTGAAAAGAGGCTCGAAACTTTTTATTATGTATGAAATTGAACTTTTTAAAAGCTTAGGTATCTAATTATCCATTTCGTCAAAGTTCAAGTACCAAACTAGGGTTTTTCCCATAAAATATTAGCATGAAGTTTTATTAGAGATTAAATTAACCACTTTAAAGTTTATATATGAAATTGAACTTTAAAGTTCAAGTACTAATTTGACATGTATTCATAAATATATATCCAATACTGTCATACCTCAAAGGGTATCATAGACATGGCAGTCCGCCACATATGGTAATAAAACTTAAGAATAACTTCTCGAAGTCGTGTGAAAGTATTAACACCATATGTAAGATGTCTATCACAGTAATAGAAGACACTGGTGGGATGTATAGTTAGAGATAGCAAATATAGCATACAAGAAATCTAAATAAATATCTAACTTTAACATTTTGAATTTGGTTTTTACATCATCTTAAGGGCATTCTCCCGATAAAACTCAAAAGATCATAATATCATCTTAGTATTTTATATAAAGAAAAAATACTAAAACCAAAAGATATTAAAGGAAATCTATTCTAAGATCTTCAAAAGGATTTCCAAAAGCTTTCAAAAACATTATTTCACTCGGGTATATGAAGTCCTCGGGCAAAAGAGATATCGATCATGTGTCAATAAAAGTCTATTAGGGTGTAAGAACAATTAGCTTAATGAGAACATTCTTGGATTAACATACTTGTATCAGTAAATTCAAACAAGTTATTAAACAAGCATATGAAATGCATCAAGCAATTGAACAAGCAATACATATTACTGCTGGAAATCATATGTTTGAATGGATTTACCCCTCCGTTTGGGGGTTAGGTGTTTCGGGCTTTTTAAAACCCATCTTTGAAATCCAATTGTAGTTTATTTCGGACTTCTACTCGCCCATCCTTAAACAGTTCTTTCAAGCTCCTATTTGTCCATCCTTAAATAGTTCTTTCAGACTCCTATTCGCCCATCTTTGCAGACTTGCGGGTTTCCACGAACCCCATCACTATACTCTTGTCCTATTGAGCATAGTATCTAATGAAATGAGACTAGCTACATGATATGCATGAATCAATTAATATAATTCTTAATATGTAGTTAAGATAATTTAAAGGCGATCATAAAATTTGCAGACACTCCATCATAATAATAAAACACAATTTAATTAACAACAATTCATGACTCAATATACTTAGTATACTTTTAACCATTAATATCATGCATATTCCATTTTCATTTTTTTTTTTTTTAAACTTCTAGTGCCTCTAGCTACAAGCACAACAAATATATAAAAGTAGGAAATAAACTTACTTGGTTATCCTTGCTAAAATTATTTACTCATAATAGTCCTCCAAATACGTATCCTCCCAAGTTTCGTTACCTAAACGAAAGAAATACCTAGAATGAGTATTTCGTGGAAGTTCTACTTGAACTTTCTAATTTTATTCTAGTATTAGCATTAAAATTTGGATAGAAGGAAATTCCAACTTAAAATGACTATATCTTGCTCATTTTAATTCTGAATTTCACATATATATCGTTTTCTATCTATTTGAAACAATCTATCCATTTCTAAAGTTATTTTTGTCATAAAATGCTATTTGGGTTGCAAATCACCACAGTACATAATAGTTACGAAATTTCAAATGTTTTAACAAATGATTTTTTAAACTTTTCTTTACCAAAAAATTCTTAAACAAACATATAAACATGTATATGGTTGGAAAAATCCTTTTGCTACATAAATATATACTCATATTGTATGCATGATTTTTGTTGTGTTGTCTCAACATTAATTTTCACAAAACAATTTATCTTTAAATTGCTAGATGGAAAACTTAAAAATTTTTAGGTTGTTATAAGTGACTGTTTTCTTATTATAATTTCATTTTCTAATTTGTCAAAGATAAATTAATTTTCAAAAATTTGGTCCTTTAAGTTATCTATCAATTTTATTTCTAGTGATTGAAAATTAAGGTTTTCAAAATTTTTCTTAAGTTGTTGGTGTTGCCTGATATTTGGAGTTCTGTTAAATGTATGTTTTCCCCTCCTTTTTATATTCTTCTACTCCTTTAGAAAATAAGTTTACCTTTTTAAAACTTCACTTCTTGGCAAATTTTATTTATCTAAGTTGGATTCTAAAATTGTAAGTTGATTTTACTTTGATTTGAAAAACTTGCTTTATTCCTAACATTTATCAAGTAGTGGCATAATCCTTTTACATAAGTTTATAATAAAAGTTTTTATAATAAAGAATTATCAACATTAGAACTTATTAAAAACTTCATTTTACCTTGGAAAAGAGAATAACAATATTAAAAAATTAAGTCTTGTAAAAGCTTACTTAGTAAGTGATTTTCGAAGTCTATGATTTTCGAAGTCTATGATGAACCTATTTAAGTTTTATAAAAGATATGGTTGAGTTAAAATCTTAAGTTTAATGCTAAAACTTATATTTTTATGGAGCATTTAGTTCCGATTTATAAAAGAAATGACTTCCTTTTATTATTTGAAGAAATCTTTATTACTAATACTTTAAAATATATAATTAGCTTGTCTAAGTTTCTGAAAAGAATTTATAAAAAACAATACTTAAATCTTTTGTTGAGAAATCCTTTGTTAAGTGATAAGAAATTTAGTTTACTTTTCTTTATTAACAAAAGAACCATTTTTATTTTTATTAAGACAACAACATTCTTAATCATGCATGAATATGATTATGTAGCAATGAAAAAGGGTAAGAATAATACATGATAAGATAGAAAGAAATATAATAAGCAAATAAACAAAATAATATGGTCAGGTATTAGGAACATTAGCTTCATCAAGGTATCTGGATCAAGTATTAGGAGTCTTAGCTTCATTGAGGCTTCCCAAGACTAAGAATAGACTAGTAAACGAAAAAGAAAGAAAAGGAAAAAAGCAATAATAAGAGAAATAATAATAAGAGTAATAATAATAAGTATATTAGTGATAGTTAATGAGCGTTTAGGCTCTAAGAAATATAGATATACATATATATATATATATATAAAGTTAGATTAGGAGCATAATAACAATAATAACAACATAATATCATAATAATAACAAAATAACATAATCGGAATTCTTGGCATATGCAAAAACAAAGCATGAACATGTTGTTACTTCTATAACTCACACGAGCTTTAAGAAACAACACCATGATCATGCTAAGTTACATGATATGGGAAAAATAAATGTAGGAAAGTTTTTACCTAAAGCGTATATTTGATGAAGAAAGAAAGGGATGATTGTAAGTATATGTGGATAGTAGTTTTGTGAAGAGAAAAGAGGGTTTGGAAGAAAAATTTAGAGAGATGATTTGATGAGAGAATTTGGTAGAGTTTTGTTAAGGTTTGAGATTCATGTGTAAAGTTTGAAGGAGGGAAGGGGTACTTATATAGTTTTGGAGTGAAAATTAGACGTAATAAAATAATTTGAAAAAGAAATAAATTGGAAAAGAGAGAGAGAGGGACCGACGATATTAGAGAGGGGGGGGGGGGGGAGGGGGGGGGAGAGAGAGAGTTTTGTTTTGTTTTGTAATTTTAGTAATAAAAATTAATAATGTGTAAGATGTGATGTGAATAAAGTTGTATTGGAAATGTAAAAGTATTAAAATAGATGTGTAAATTGTAAGAAGTAGGTTGTAAGAAAAAGTAGAGATAGTGAAATAGTAATGAATAGTAAAAATAGAACTATAAATAGTAGACTAGATAAATAAAATACCGATAGCAATAAAAATACGCGTAAAAGAGCTATATATGATATTTTTAGTTACCGAAAAATTATGAAATACATATTTTTGAAATCTTTGTATAATTAAGAGTCTTTTGGTGTTATCGGAATATTTTTACTATTTTGGGCACCATGACACGTTTTTCGAAAACTAATCTCGTTCGGATTCAAAACAAATCAATTTTTGACAAATCTGATCTTTTTAAGCTATCTTATATTATTATGAACTATGATCCATCATTAACTTATTTATGTTATTCTCAGGTTTCAAGCGCAGGATTACCAGAGTTGAAACTGCTAGGTTGTCTTGATCTTAATTGACTTTTGAAACTCTTATTTGACTAGGGTTATGGTATAATCCAATTTTACCATAGAAATTGAAGGGTTTACAAACACTAATTTCAATAAAAATGTAACAAGTATAATCCATTCACCAAACATCCTCTTCCACTAACTAGCAAATTAAATAGATGTAAAACAAAATACCATATTAGGTTCAACATTTTGAAAAGAAAATATTTTTCCTTAAACTAAACCATTAAGAAAAAGAGCTTACTATATTTCGTCTAAATCCAACATGGAATCCAAAACATCATTTTCGGTGATATGAAAAGGAATATTCCTACTTCAATTTTAGGATCCTTTAGGAGACATTCCTTCATGCAAATCCCCATCTGTTCTCTATCATCATGAAATAAAAACGACATTTAATCTATTCGAATTTAAGCAAGAATTCATCGTGAACATCTCCGTTTCAAATATAAATTGCTTAAATAGCCCAAACTAAGAAACATTTGTCATGTTATGACATTTATAAATGATGACCTCAGTTTACTCACTTTCTTAAACGTTATGATCTTAAATGAATCATTTAAAATGTTGTGACTTCAAATGAACTTATTTTTAAACATTGTGATCTTCCGATATAATTTATCAAATATATATATATATATATGTAAAAAGTAATAAAATTTTGATATTTCAAGTACAAAATCGATGTGGTTATTGTTGTTGTACTACTATGTTTATGAATATTTAATTATTAAATGTGGGCCATGTGGCTATCCCCTCCTCCCTAGATTATAGATCTAAGGTATTAATACCAGCAGAGAAAAATCTTTTTAGCTTGACTAGCTATCAACGTTAAATTGGAACCAGCTTGAAGCATTAGAAGAAAGTAGACACAAAGGAAAAGTATAAAGTTGCCAATTACCATTGACTACTCAACACGATAAATTATACTTTATGAATTGTTTATATACGTTTAAATTATTCCTTCTTCATTGATTGGTTTATGTAATGGGAGGGTGGATGGGTTAAATCATTGGATCCTTAACTGAATGGGTAAGTCTTATCTTACTGGCAAAGACCAGTAAAATGGTCAGATTGTAAATCTTATAATTAAATTAAAAAAAATGATATAAATATGCGAAATATAAGGTTAATAAGAAATTCGATAGACATATAAGAAAGCCCTTTTAAAAATTTGGAAAACAACTTCATCTAGTAAAAGAAAAGAAAAAAGGAAAATTAAGGACTCCAATTGATAAGTTAAAGTAAAGAGGAATAAATTTGCAGGTCCTATTTTCTTTTCATGGTCAATCTACATCATATTATCATTGTAAATTCAAAATCTCTGCTAATTTTTGCCAAAGCTGTATAAAAGAGAAATAAGTATCAATATGCTTGTACCTTTTATCATGTAACAACGACATAATTGTTCACTTATTGAAGATAATATAGCATGAACATAACATGTCTATCAAATCAACACCATATAAGATAATAATTTACACTCGCCATCTTATAAATATAACTCATAGTGTGCTTACCCAAATACAACTATATGCCACTATGATTATATTATTTAAGACTATCAATTTTTTTGTGCAAATATTAGGCCATAGACCATGTCACATCTTCTTCACCCACATCAATATCAAGCCTAAGGCATGCCATACACCATTTGATGCATCAACAATGTTGTTTTGCATGGTGGTTGACTAGCATGTTCCGAATCACACCCTGCTCTAGAATCACATTCATCAACCACCTTAGCAGTCACAGTCCTACCGGTCTTACTAGATGTTATCCTTATCATCTTGCCACATCGAGAGCCACCATTGTACCATCCAGTTGATAACGCAACAATGTGCTCGTTGTTATCATGGTATTGATTGTCGCATTCACATGGGCCACCACCATCACCGCCTTCACTAAAATCATTGTTTGTAAGAGTTGCATGAGTAGAGAATGATTGGAGGAGAACAATAATATTTAGGGTAAGCATGTCCATGACAGTAGAGAGTGCCAGAGGGTTGACAACCACCGCCAGATGGAGGAAATGGTGGTGATGGAGATGAAGGGCATATGTGAGTCCGTACATGAGGATCATCACTACACTTTCCATTAATGCATATTAATTGCCCTTCACAATCATCAAGTGTTTGACATGGCCCATTACAAGAGGAAATGGCATTAGATGGAAGTAAAGAAGTTGCAAAGAATAAGAGTATAAAGTAGCATTATAAAGAAGCTCTTCATTTTTGTTGAACTAGATGTAAAGCATTATCACTTAAACTTTGGCCGGGTTTTAGGATGTACGAGACAGGCCAGGACCGATGCTTATATATAGGGTTTCTCTGGTGCAGATAAATCTACACGGACACGAAGTTGGATTAAGTAACGTGAAATTTTTGGCCTTTGCACGAATGATTTTATTTGTGGTTTTTCTTCTTTAACGTGTTTACTCCGAAATCTTGAAAAGAATGCCTTTGCCTTTGCACAAATGATTTTATTTTGTCTAAAGTGTGCAACCGACGATATCGGCCAAAAGGTTACTATCGGTATGCTCCCTTCTTGTGGATTTACGCATGATGGTTAATAAATCAATTGATTTATCATGTCTCTGTTTTTCTCCAATAATAAGCTTATTTTGGATTGTATAGCCAGTTGAAACTCGAAGGAGTTTCCACTCTTCATTGTAAAAACAAGATTGCGTGTAATTATATGCCATAATGAATTGATTTGTGCACAGGGGAAATAAAAATACGGAAAAACTAGAAACAAATTCCAAAATTTCACGGATAATCATGAAATTTTAGGTATTGTAAATAAAAGACTTAAAGAATATTTAATTTTTTATCTTAAAAGGTTACACAAGTATAAAAGTTTATGAGCTATTCAAGTATACTTATAATAAATTTGACAGGTGTTTTCACATTAAGACTTAAGTATAGAAGTTATTTGCTAATTTATCAAAGTTTAGTACATGATTTATATTTTTAAAAGTTAGAGTATGTCTGCATTAAAATGAAAGTTTAAAATTTAAATATTTTATTTCTCTCTCTTTATATATAATATATATAGTTGCACCAATTAACCGTTGGATGCTCCATCAAATTGAGTACTTATGTGCAACAATATGATGGTACAGTAACCCTTATTTCTATTATTTTTTCCCTCTTATGTAAGAGCACATATGTACGTGGAGAATCTGGTATTATGGGTGTAACATGTGAAATGGCTGCAGGAACAACAAGCGTACAAAACCGGATATATGCTTTCAATAAACCAACTTCAGCTCATCTGACAAAAATACTCGATTAAAAACACATACCAATCTTTAGGGATTTTTTTTGAATCACTCGAAATAGTTGGACTTTAAATGAATTTATTCCAAAACATTAGGATCTTCTAATATAATTTACTCTATACATACACATATATAATACGTATACATACACATATATAATACGTAAAAAGTAAAATAAATTTTGATATATCGAATACAAGATAGATGTGGTTATTATTGTTCCGTGACCGCATGCGTATGAAAATTTTATTAATAATTACATGATAAATGGTTCTTTTTTTTTTTTTTTCCTCTTTCCCGGAAAAGAGACTAACAGATTATTAATAATATAAAAAACAAGGGCCACTCACAGGGAATTTTAGGAGTGGAAATGCCCTGAGTTTTGATTCCGAATTCGGCAAAGAAAGCGACACCTCGCTTCACTACAATTAGAACAAAGGAGGAATCAAATAGTTGAATGTACGAAATATCATGGGTAGTGCCGTGTTGGCTAATTTCTGAAAATATTGTTGATTAATCCATCTTTTAATTCTTATCCTCATCTATATCAACCACACTTACTATTAAAAAATGGAAGCTTGCTTTCTATCTTTCAGGAAGGTGTCTTGTGCTTCAAACTTTCTCCAATTTATGTTCATTCAATTAATATTCTACCCATGGTTGTCAAAACCGGCCTGGAACGGCCGGTTCAACTGGAACTGGTATTAATACCGGGCCGGAGCTGGCCTAAAACTCGCTTTTGCAATGAACCGATGAGACCCGGATTGATTCGGTTGATCCGGACGGTCGAATCGGGTTGAATCAATCGACCCGAATCCAAAAAAACAAAAAAAAAAATTAGTAATTTAAATATTTATTCATACTTTATTATAAATTTATAAAATATAATCATTAAATCATATTTATTTAATAATTAATTGATGAATTTGATCCAAATATAGAGTTAATTGAGTGATTGCATACATATTGGTCTTTTATAATTAAATTATCCCTTATATTTTTATTTTTTCGTGACTCCGGTTCGACTCCCTGTTGAACCCGGTCGGACCCCTCGACCCCTAATCCTCTAGCCTGTCCGGATCAAACTCTGGTCCAGTTCTGACAACATTGTTCTACCATGGTATGGATAATGTGTAAAATTACATATCATTTTCTATCATTAAAGCTATTTATTCCAATGTGATTTCATCATAAATTACTTGAAAATGATAAATTTTGTTCATGCAATAAATTCAACCCCACGAAATTTTTTTAAAAGAATTATATAGGCGTCAGAACAACGAAATCATGTTTTTATTTTGCACATGCAAGGCTCCCCATTCGGATGGTAATTCCTCACCATCCAAATGCCAGCCTGGAGTGGAGAACACCTAGAACAGCCAGATGGACTCTTTTGGATGGCTAGTAAAATCCACGACCAATTTCCTATCCGAGTGCACACTGATTGGTGAAGATAGCATGAGGCCCATATCTACCACCGTATGAGTATTGTGCACAAGGCACTATTAGTTAAACACATGTGTGCATATAAAATTAGCAAAGCAAGATATATTAATGAATATATATACTTTAGTGAAAAATAAAATAAACAATTGATTAGCAACTCCACAAACTGCATTTATTATCGTTCTCTCTGATGTCATCAATTGAGAAAGATGTGAAAAAAGTGATATTGCTCATACTAGAATATCACATTGCATTGAATCTAATGAAAAAAATTTATAATGATACAATACAAGATGCAAAAAAGCAAGATAACGAAGTCAATATAAAAGGCTCTTATAATTAAGCTATTACAAAAAATACTCCTATAATGAGGAAAGTACACTACTATATTATAGGAGAAGAATATGTAGCAATATTATTTTAGGGATCTTCTCTAATACTGCCCCTTAAGTTAAGAATGCTAACTGCGCAGTAGGTAATGAAATTGAGACTTGCCAAGTGCTTTTGTGAATAAGTCGCCAATTTGATCTTGAGATAGAATATGAAGAGTACATAACTTCGTGCTTAATATACGATCACGAACTAAATGGTAGTCAATTTCTATGTGTTTTGTACGTTCATGAAAAAACCGGATTAATAGTGATGTGAAGAGCAGCTTGATTATCACAAAATAATAGCATGGGTGACGAAAGTGGTACTTGCAAATCTGCAAACAACAAGCGTAACCAGAGCAACTCACTCGTAGCATGGGCCATTACTCGATATTTTGCTTTGGTCAAAGAACGAGAAACGTTTGTTTGTTTCTTTGACTTCCAAGATATTGGACTGTTTCCAAGAAAAGTAACATAAATAATAGTTGAATGCCTGGTGGTTGGAAAGCTTGCCCAGTCTGAGTCGCAATAAGCTGTTAGTTGAAACTCATTGGTAGAGGGTAAGAAATTCCTTGTGCAGGTGTTGCTTTAAGATAATACTCTATGAGCTATATTTAGGTGAGGAAGAGGAGGATCCTGCCTGAACTGGCTTAAGACTTGAGCAAGGTAGGTTTAATCAGGCCAAGTGATAGTTAAGTAAATTAGGCAGCCAATGATTCGATGATACTGGATTGCATCTTGAATTGGTTCACCTACCCCATAGGAAAATTCGATGGTCATGCGTCAAGATAGCCTACCTCTTCAAGAAGATCAAGGGTGTACTTATGTTGGTTGAGAAAGATGTCCTCCTTGTTACGGACAATCTTAATACCAAGAAATATTTTAGTGTCCCAAGATTTTTAATGCGGAATGTCAAATCAAGATATTGCTTGACATTTTTACTTGTTGTTGTATCATTACTAGTCAGAACTACATCATCTACATAGACTAACAAGGTTTTAAACTAGGATTTATCAATGTAAGTGAACAATGAGTTATCAGTAGTAAATTACTTGAAACCAAGATCTTTCATAGAAGTGCAAAACTTTGGAAACCAATTTGTGGAAACCTGTTTAAGACCATAAAGTGACATATGAAGTCTACAAACACGATTATCACTTGGTTTTATAAAACCTTGAGGTAACTTCATGTGAACCTCCTCATGTAAATCTCCAAGTACGAACGCATTATTAACGTCCAACTGGTGCAAATCCCAATGTCGTATGGCAGCCATAGCTAATAACCAACATAGAGTTGTGACCTTTGCAACTAGAGCGAACGTGCCATGATAGTCTAATCCTTCAAAATGTGAAACACCTTTGGCAACAAAATGCGCCTTAAAGCACTCAATGGAACCACCTAATTTGTATTTGATCTTGTATAGCTACTTGGAATCAATGGCATGCTTACCATCTGGCAACAGTTCTAAAGTCCATGTTTGATTTTTCGCCAATGCATCAATTTCTTACTGCATAGCATCCCTCCAATGCTCGTCTTTAATAGCTTGATAAAAAGACCTTGGTTCATCCAATGAAGTGGTAGAAGCTAGAAATGCTTAATGGGTGTTACTATAACGAGAGTAAGATAAGTTATGAGACAAAGGATAGGTAGCACCTAAGTTCGCTGATGGAGGAGGCTCTTGGGATGGTATTAATAAGGGTAGCATTTTATAGTCAAAACCAAAAAGCTTTATGGACACTTGCCTTATGCATTGAGTTCGTTAGAAGCTTGGTGAAGTATGTGTTTTGGGTGCACTTTGGTTATGGTGAGGATTGCTACAGTTTAGGATAAAGGTAGAGTTGTCTTGATTTTGATCTCCTTCATTGTGTTGTGGCTGTGCATGTTTTGGAAATTCTATTGTTGTGGAAATTTTTTGGTTCAGGGTATGACTAGAATTGTCACCATAAGTTGCAACATAGTATGGCTAGATAGCTTCCAGTTTGTCATTGTGATCGATCTGTACATCCGAGCATAAAAGATTGGGAGAAAGATTTGATTGAAAGGGAAATTCTTTCTCATAAAATATCACATCTCATGACATAAACACCTCTTTTCTTTCAAAATCATAAACCTTGTACCTCTTTTGTCCATGAGGATTGAAATGACCTAGATTTCAATTTTATTCAAATTCCATGTGTTTAAGTATTTATTTTAAAATGTTGAATTGAATGAGCATGGTTATGTTGTTAGTAGTTTAAGATATATGATTATGCATATGTATATGTTGACATTAATATTTTGTTCTATATGCATTAATGTGTGTGTAATGAAATTATTAATGTTGTCTTTTGCACATTAAGATGTTAAGTTAAGTTAGATTAATAAATCAACTATAATTTCACTTAAGTTAGTTGATTGAGTTTCTTGTAATTAAGTAGCATTTATGCCCTAAATGTAAGCCAAATGAGACCCAAATTAAAGCCAAATGCAACCTAAGTTAAAGTATGCATTAAGGGGTAAATTTGGAATATATTTTATGCATAATTAAGCTTATTTGAGCTTCCTTTTTTCAGCCCTAATATTTTATACGAATTTTTGCTTCTTCTTTCTTTCCTTTCTTCTTCTTCTTTCAATTCCATTCCAAGCTCAAGACAAGGTCTATATCAAGTTTGAAAATCAAAGTTTTTCTCAAGACAAGGTATATATATATACTTGAATTAATTTAGTTAAGGTTGTTGTGTTGTTTTATTTTCCTTTCTTGAAGTAGTTGTATGGATAATTGGATGAATTGAGTTTAATGTTGATCAAATGGTTTGTTCATGCTTGGGATGAGTTGAGAAAGTGTTATATGAGTGTGTGAGCTTGTGCATGCATTGTTGTATGTTTATGAAATGTTGGGAAGTTGTTAAGAGGATTTGTGTAGGAGAATTTAGAATTGATGGAAGTAGGTTTATGAAGTGTTTAATGATGTTGAATTCATGCTTTGAATTGCTAGAATTGAGTAGTATGGATATGAGTGAGGATATGATGTAAGAAATGTAGTGTAGGAAGGATTAAAGTGTATTAAGATATAATTTTTGCAAAGTTGAAAAACAGGGGATTTAAGTTTCACGTTTAAGCTTGTTTTTAAAACGTACGCCGGCATCTGGGGATTCTACGCCGCCGGCGTAGAGGCGGTGTAGAAAGCCCACATAATCGATTTTCCTAACGCCGTCGGCTTTTATGCTGAAGATTTGCCAGCGTCTGTTCTTCAGAACGTACGCCGGCAATTTGAGTTTCTACGCCGTCGGCGTAGAGGCGGTGTTGATAGTCCACAGAACCAAATTTCTTAAAGCCGACTGAACGCCGCCGGCTTTCGCTAAGAAAGTAATCCGGCATTCTTTCTTCCATATTGTACGCTGGCTTTTGGGAATCAAGGCCGCCGGCGTAGGATACAAAGGCTGACGGCGTACCCTTGAACGCTGCCAGCGTTGGCAGTGTACATTTTCAGAACATTGAACACCGGCTCAACGCCGCCGGCATTGAGTACCGGCGTATCCCCTGTGTTTTTGAATTTAAGAGCTTTTTCTAAAAGTTTCCAAAGTTTGTTATTTGAGCAATTGAGTATTTATTAAGCAATTTGGGATATAATAGGACGTTTAAATGCTTATTCGTGACTTTGTAATTAATGAATTGGATGTCTTTGATTAATTGTGATATATGGATATAATATGTATATATTGTGATAATGAGATCTAAACTTGTTGATTTATTGATTATTGTGACATTTCTATTACAGTTACGGATTCTTCGGTTAGTTCATCACCGAGAGATCCTAGTTCTATACTAACGGGTTCAGGTACGCAATAACTTGTTTGATGTTTGCTAGGACCAGCCATTTCTAATTTGACCTAAATTGATTTGGCTTAACAATTGAATGAATTGGATGTCTATTACGCTGTTTAATCTGGTCCGAGGAGCAGCAAACCTGTCATGATGCAATGACATGTTAGCTAGGCGCTTAACCAAGTCATGATGCAATGACTTTATCATGATGCAATTGTCACGCCCGAAGGGTACCCTAAACGTGGCAGTCCGCCGTACACAATAGTAAAGCCTAAGAATGACCACCTCAGTCACGCGAAGGCTTCCATACTATGTACAAGGCGTCTAACACATGGAGGAGACTCATCGGAGTAATGCATTTTATGTTGATACAACTTGAGAACAATGTAAAGGAAATTCAATTTACTATACTTCAGATACAAACACTATACTTCAAAATACAAAACATTCAACTCCAATTACGTTCATCCACAGACTTCCCTACATAAATTATTACAAGACAAATCATAACTAGTTGATAACTTCAAACACTCTTATTCTTGCCGAAATCCCGGAGTCATTCCCGGCTCCAACCAATTCGGTCCCCACTTTGCATTCTTGAGATAACCTGTTCATTTAAACAACTATAGGGGTATAAGCTACACTAGCTTAGTGAGAATTTCCTTAATTCCGTGCCATAACAAGCAAATTATATTCAACCATATGCTATGCATGAGCAAACACATGAGCAAACAATTATGCATGGGTATCGGAACCCACACACAGAACGGATTTACGCCCTCCGTATCTTAGGTTAGGGATGGTATTGAAGTCTACACGACTGCTGCTAGTCCCCAAGCCCTTAGCTCATAGCACTCGCCTCGGCTAGGCTCACACATGGAATGCATCCCCGATGCGCCTTAGTTTCCTATGAATGAGCTTGATCCCGGGTCTCATTATCCAAACGAGTCCTCGGACCATACCGATCGACCTGCGTAGGAGTAGCACGCTACCAAATGCGATATGTCCGATGTGATGCATGATCAATTTACTTTTTGCTTAGGTCAAAATATTTATACATTCTTTAGAGTGACCAATCCATATCACACATATAACAGAAATAATATGAACGATGCAGTTATCCAATCAAATCGTGGTTTCGATATGCTTTAGTATTCTTTGGCACACATTCATCACAGTCTCATCATATATCCCATCCCCATTCATATCGATTTTTATCTTGCTCCTATAATTCTAATGCAACTAACTACAATCACAATCAAGGTAACAAAACAAGGAGAAAACTCACTCGGTCATTGGATCACCGGTCTTCTAGTAATAATAATCCGGTGGTAGGGAATCATCGAATTCGGGATCACCTAAAAAGGAAGAAATACTCTAATAAGTATTTCAATTCAAACTAATCCAAACGATTTTATACGAATTATCAAATTCGTAATTCGCGTCCTACGCGGGAATTCTAACTTAAAACGGCCATAACTTGGTCATTTTAACTCGGAATCTCGCAAATTATATATCGATTTCTATCTACTTCGAAAGATCTACCTATTCCTAATATTATATTTAAGTTTTGAAAACTTTGAAGCTTTGAAAAGTTCGGATCAGATTAGGGCAGTGACAATTTCCAAGTCCGAAAAATAGTTTTGTAAATGTTTGTAATGTTCCCTATATAGATTAGCTATACATGGAATATGAATGATTTCCTAACATGAATGACATGAGATGAGTTTAATGTATGCATGATCTTGATGATTTTTGCTAAAAGGAAATTTTATAACTTTTTATCTTGCAAGACCATAATAACTACTTATGAAAAATCTAGTTTTCTAACTTTGTTCATTTCCATTTGTTTTGGATTTGTTACTTAAGAAAATATAATTATTTTTGTCAAAATTGAGTCTTCATTATATATATTACTTATGATCTTCATTTTACATAAAAATTTCCATTTTACACTTTGTAAGCATGTTTTTAAGTGGGGTTGATTCCAAAATCCGAATTTGGTAAAAATTGGCTTTTGAATGATTCCTTTGAGTAAAAATCATTTGGTATTTAGAAAATTAGGGCTCAATCATACATAACTACTAAGGACTTCATTCTCACACAAAAATTTGCATTTTACACTTTGCAAATATATTTTCCAATATGATTTACTAAAAATCCGAATTTTAGAAAATCCACATTTTGAATGATTCACTTGGGAAAAACTTGTTTAATGCATTAAAATTTAAGACTTTATTACATCTATTGTCTAAGGACTTCATTTAACACATAAAAATTGCAATTTGAGCTCAAATACTAAGTGATTACATATGCATCATCTTAAATTACGAATTTGACAATTTGATCACTAACTCAAATTTTTCCATTTTAATTCCATTACTTGTTTTACACATTACTCATGCCTAAGCTCATTTTAACTTGTAAAAATCATTGCTTAATGATATCTATTACCTATATACTTCATTTTTCACATAAAGCATGAGTTTTAGAGTTGATACATGGGTTCTAAAAATTGGTCTTAGTTGGGATCCGAATTTACAAAATTTATTTTTGGTTATATCTTTTGATAAAATCTATCTAAGCTCATGAAAATCCATTCCTTACATATCATATCTTATGAGCCTTTCATTTCTTAAATAAAAACTTCATTTTTGAGTTGGAAAACATGTTTTTAAAATAGGCCTTGGCCAAAATCCGAAAATAATTTTTATTTTGAAAATAACTTTTGGAAATTACTTTTGATTATTGTAAAAAGAAGTCTTGATGATATACATATATTAAGCCTTCATTTTCTTAAGTAAAATTTATATTTTGACACTTGGAAAGTAGTTTTTAAATGGGGGTCTTGCCAAAATACGAATTTCACAATTTTGTTTGAGTTCATAACTAAGATCTATACTTAATATGAACATAAACATAAAACAAATGCATGGTAATAAGCTATAAACATCATGATCTAAACTTCACTTATCAAAATCTTTCATTTATGGTATCTATACTCTAAGCCCTTCATTTTAAATGAAAAATATACATTTTAAAGTTGAAAAACCACTTTTCTAAATAGGGTTCTATTTTCATCCGAATTTTCAAAATTGATTTTTGTTGAAAACAAAATAGATCTTGGGTTTCCTACAACTTTCCTACCATCATCAAGCTATAGCAAGTTGTTCATGAACATAAACAAAGATTTAATGCATCTATGAACTCAAAACTTTAGATCTAGTTTTCTAAACTAGTTTTACATGCATGAACACACGTGGATGATGGATCTATGTATAAATCATAAGAAATAACAAAAATAACAACTCAAATAACTAGATCTATGGCATAAACGAAAATCAAAGCAACAAAAATTTAGATCTACAAAATATATCAACTTTAAACAAGAAAATAATTGAAATAGAAGATAATAAAAGTAGAGAAAAGGAGAGTTTCATTTTTGGCACCATCATCCTAAGCTTTTAAGCTTATGGAAGGTCATTTGATGCATGAAACTTCCATTATACTTTACCTATCTACCTATGGAGCTTTAGGAAGAAGATTGGCTTAGAAATATTTAAAAATGAAGTGTGGAAGCCATGAAAGAAGAAGGGGGCAGCTTGTTTTCCATGGAGGAACAAGAGGAAATGAAGAAGAAAGAGAGGAAAAATGAGAGAGAAAGACTAAAGAATGAAAAAGGAAGGAATGAGTAAATGAAGGAGAGAGAGAAATTAAGTGTATTAAATGAATGAATGAAGAAAAAAAATAAAACAAGGCAGATTTTGGGGGGGGAGAAGCTGTCACGTGAATTAGAGAGAGAGGAGAGAGAGTGTTGTTTGAAATTTGACTCAAATTGAATTATATAATTAATGTGTAATGTAACTTCTTTAAGAAGGAGTGGAATTTAATTAATTTAGTCAAATTGGAGTAAACAAAGGACAATGGCAGCCATAAATAGGGTGAAAAATCTGCCATGAATTATGGGATTATGTGTAGAAAGATTGAAGTGAAAAGGAAGTGATATGTGTAAGGTGTACTTGAAGGTATGGGTTGTAAAAGTACTTTATTAATAAAATAAATTAAAATAAAATAAAATTGGAAAATTTATTCCAAATAATTGTAGCAGAATTTTCATAATAAAAATTAAATAATTATTTGAATTATTTTAGTATTTTAACAAATACGTTACCGGTACGGTCAAAATACGCGAATATGGGCTATAAATAATATTTTTATAACCCGAAAAATTCTAGAAAAATATTTTATGGGAATAACAATATTTTTAAAATATTTTTCAATTATTAAATTAATTTATTTTATTTTTAGTACCGAGTTTAAATAGAATCTGATCCCGTAAAGACCCGAAACGAACTAAATTTTAGAAAAACAAAATTTTCTATAACATATAAAATATTTATCTAAAAATATAAGACTTTATAAGATAATAAAATTTTGTAATAAAATAAAAATGAATAGTCCAGACTAATCAATTACCGGTGTAATGGAAATATGATAAAAAGGTTATAACTGTAACTTTTATAACCCGAAAAATTTAATAACTGATATATTTAGAAATCTTATGAAATTACGAGTCTAACGGTACTATTGGTATATTTTTTATATCTCGAGCCCGGGACACACTTTTCGAAGTCTGTATCCGAATGAGTTCAAAATAGGTAAAAATTTACCAATATGATATTTTTAAACAAACATATTACTATGAGCTATTCTACATATTTAAACTACATCTCGGCCTCTAGGGTTAGGGGCGCTAAGTTGCCGGACTTAGCTATTGTATTCCGGTTAGGGTTTCGGGTGATTTTCCGGTTTGGACCTTTGTCAATTTGGAAACTGATATTTATGTTTATACAACATATTTAATTTGAGAAATTTATTTTAAAATTTTATTTTTGTAAGTATTATATTATCTTTTAATTTTCGGAATTTTGAATTGGTTTATTTTCGAAAGTTAATCGTTATTTACTTTTTAATAATTGTTTTTGGGATCTATATTACCCGATTTTATAAGTCGGAGTTAAATATGGAATTTTTCGTACGTCGTGGTTTTGAATTTGAAGACCACTGTGTTCTTATTTTAGTTTTAAAGATTTTCATTTTCTCAAGATTAAGAAGTTTATGAATTCGTTCATGAATTAGGACCTATCGAAATTCGGTTTTAATTTGGAGTAATTTTTAGGGTTTATTTTCGAAGTTCATCTTAAAATTATTTATTGAAATTTTCCGGGGCTTACAGCAATGGTACGCTACGATGCAATAGCGATTCTTTTGGTTAAGTGGGTAGCCGATAGGGGGAATTGTATCTGTGTAACGTTTGCTTAAACTTAGGGGGAAATACCATGATTTAGTTCAAGGTTTATGGGAACTTGTGAACTAGGCTCATGTTATGGACTGAGTTTAAGTAGAGTCGGGCAACGGCTTTTAAACCCTAGATGAAGCTATTATCTTCATGAATTAGGTATAGGAGATATAAGTATTCGGACTGCTTATATCAACCCCCTGAGCAGCTGCTGTTACTCAGGATCCCTGGATTCCCGAAGTGTGACCGGGGTTTGAATACCCTCTTGTTGATTTGTGAATAAAATGTAATAAAGATAACCACTTGTTCTATGATGCATTCAATTGGATGACTTGTTTGCATTGGTTATTGTGTACTGGGCCTCTGGCTCACTTTTGCTGCTTTGCAGGTATTGGAGACGAGTATTACGATGACTTGGGCTATGGGTCCGATTTCGAAAGATTTCTGGACGAGTGGGATGAATAGGATCCGATACCCGGGACTTTTAGAAGACTTTTTGCTAAGGACAAGCTATGTATAGAAGGCTTGTTAGTTAAGCCAATTCTTTTGTAATGACCTTAAGATCCTTTAGGATTTTCATGTTTTGAGAAAACATGTAATTTTTGTAGTGTCATGTATTGGCACTAAAGATGTTTATTTGATGTAAATATATGTATAGATTGCTTTTGTTAGCAATCTTGTTTTATTTAAAAAGTTCTTTACAAAGTATAGTGATTTGATCAAACAATTTTCATAAACTGTTAGTTTTAGGACAACCTTACATATAATGTGAAAACGTTATATGTGGTTGGGGATTCGGTACTCTAAGTCTCGGGATTTAGAGGATGGGTCTTTACAGATGGTATCAGAGCCTTGTTTATGAAATTGTTTGATTAAATAGTGGTGACTTGACCTTAGATGCGGTGAGTTAGTTAGACATATATAGGACTTGTTTATATTAAGTTTTATGTTTAATTGTCTAATTGGTTTATTAATTGTTTTGATATTGATTTGACTTTGTAAAATTATTATATGTCATACATATGTTGCATGTTTGTTTAAAAGATGGATAGGTCACGAAGAGTAACCCGACAATCTTCGGAAAGAGAAAGTATGCCACCTCCTTCTCAGTCTACTATTTCAGCTTCTGCATCAGCTAGTATTCCAGCTTCTACTTCGACTCCATCACCGGCTTCGGCCTTCTACTGCACCGAATCCACAGCCTCCTCAAATGCCAGCATATCCAGCTATGCCTCAGATGCCTAGGAGATCCGAATAATGTGCTCACTATGTTTCGGATATGTTTGCAATAGTTCAGCAGTACCAACAAATGATGTATCAACAACAACAACAATTTATGCAGCAATATCATCCACCAACTGTGAGAGAAGAGCCACAAGTACCAATGGGAGACCGGAACGAACAAGTCAAGTTGCATGATTTTGTTAGACTGGTACCTGATTTTGATGGAACTGTTTTGGATCCGACTCGAACGGAAGGTTGGATAGTGGAGCTAGAAAAGCGTTTGCAGCTTGTGAAGTGCCTGAGCATAGAAAGTTGATTTGGCTATATATATGTTGAAGGGAGATGCATATAATTGGTGGAGATTGAATAGTGAAGGATATGTGAGACCGATACCATGGAACAGATTAAGGAAGCCTTTTTCTTGCAATACATTCCATCCACAGTGGGAACAAATGATATCGAGTTGGTTGAGTCTAAGGCAGGGAAATAAAACTGTTGAAGAATATCATGCAGAATATTGCAGATTGCTTCGATTTGCGGGTACAAGTTACAATGATGAGAGCATGAAGGTTCAAAAGTTCCAAGATGGCTTGAACATGGAGATTAAGAGTGAGGTTAAGAAGTTTCAATTATCAACACTGTCTGAAACAGTAATCAAGGCAAAGTTAGTGGAACAAATTAATAATGAAAATAAAGCTCAGAGGGATAGACGTGACATTTATGGGCAAGAGATCGGTGACATCCTACACTCCTTATTCAAGGTTTGGTAATGTTAACAAAGGCAAGCGACCATATTTGGGTAAGAAACCAAGCTCGGGACAAGTGGTGAAGACTCTATGCCATCCATTCCATTTGATAGGCGATGCCCTATATGTTTTGGGCCTCATGAATCGTTTCAATGTAAATGGACTCCTGGAGCTTGCTTTGCATGTGGGAAAGTTGGTCATAAAGCTTCTGATTGTCCTGACCTAAATTGAAGCCCATCTTTTGTGCTCATTGTCAACAAAGGGGTCATCATGTGGCAAATTGTAAAGAAAAGCCGAGGAATGAAGGACCGAACTTTGGAAAGGGAATGACAGCTGCTAGGTGTTTGCTTTGCAACAATGTGAGAAAGCTCCTTCGGTTGATACACTGGCAGGTATAATACAGATTGCAAAATCCTGCATATACTTTAATTGATACTGGTGCTACTCATGCATGTATTGCTGAAAGCTTTGTGAATGAGTGTGGTTTGTCTTCTGAAGTGTTGTATGATAGAGTGATGAGTGTGAATACTCCTTTTGGTGTGCAATCCAAAGAGCCATGTGTATGTAGAATGTTGATGTTGTGATTTCTGATGAAAGCATGCCAATAGATATGTTAGTTCTACCTTTAATTGATTTTGATGTTATTCTTGGAATGAATTGGTTGAATCTTTACAAAGCTACAATAGATTGTAGTAAAGCGGAAGTGAGTTTTGAGTTGGAAGGTAGAAGACTACTTCATGTGTTGGAAAGAAGGAGACCGGAAGTATGTATTCTATGGAATTGTGGGAGAAGGATATGGGAACTACAATGGGTAGTGAAGAACTCCGAGTTGATATGGTGCCAGTAGTAAGGGAATTTGTTGATGTTTTTCCTGATGAATTACCCGGTTTGCCACCGGATAGGGAGATTGATTTTGGGATTGATTTGATACCGGAACTACACCTATTTCTAAAGCTCCATATCGTATGGCTCCGGCTGAGTTGAAAGAATTGAAAAGTCAGTTAGAAGAATTGCAACACCTCGGGTTTATCGTCCAAGTATTTCTCCTTGGGGTGCTCCGGTATTATTTGTTAAGAAGAAAGATGGAAGTCTAAGGATGTGTATAGACTATAGAGAATTGAATCAAGTGACAATCAAGAACAAGTATCCACTTCCTCGAATTGATGATTTATTTGATCAACTGAGAGATGCGGCATTGTTTTCCAAGATAGATTTGAGATCCGGATATCATCAACTCAAGATTAAGCAACAAGATATATCCAAGACGGCTTTCAGAACAAGATATGGACATTTTGAGTTTATGGTTATGCCTTTCGGTTTAACAAATGCCCCTGCTGCTTTTATGGATTTGATGAATAGGGTATTTAAGGATTATTTGGATCAATTTGTGATAGTCTTCATTGATGATATATTGGTGTATTCAAAGAATGTGGAAGACCATGAAAACATTTGAGACTTGTATTGCAAAGATTGAGAGAGAGGAAGCTTTATGCTAAATTTAGCAAGTGCAAGTTTTGGTTGAGAGAAGTTGCATTCTTGGGACATATCATTACAAAGGAAGGAATATCTGTTGATCCGGAGAAGATTAGAGCGGTATTAGACTGGCCACCACCGACAAGTGTCACGGAAGTACGAAGTTTTCTGGGGTTGGCAAGTTATTATAGAAGATTTGTACAAGGTTTTTCCAAAATCGCTTCACCATTAACTAAGTTGACGAGAAATATGTGAAGTTTGATTGGGATGAAGATTGTGATCGGAGTTTTCTTGAGCTGAAGGAACGATTGATTTCTGCACCGATTTTGGCATTACCAATTAGTGGAGAAGAGTTTGTAATTTATAGTGATGCTTCACTTCAAGGACTCGGATGTGTGTTGATGCAAGATAATCGAGTCATAGCTTATGCCTCAAGACAATTGAAGTCCCATGAGAGGAATTACCCAATTCATGATCTCGAGCTAGCCGCAGTGGTATTAGCATTGAAGCTTTGGAGACATTATCTGTTTGGTGAAAAGTGTAAGATATTCACGGATCATAAGAGTTTGAAATACATTTTCACTCAAAAGGAATTGAACATGCGACAACGAAGGTGGTTGGAATTAATTAAAGATTACGATGTTGAAATTTTGTATCACCCGGGAAAAGCTAATGTGGTAGCCGATGCGCTCAGTAGAAAGAAATCGATGAATGTGGAATCTTGGTTACTAATCAATGGGAGTTACAAGAAGATCTTCAAAGGATGAATATTGAGATAGCTATGGAAAATGTGACTTATGCTAGCAAGTTTATCATTGCAACCAACGATTCTGGATCAAATCAAGCAAGGACAACTTGAAGAACCCGGTAAGCCAAAGTTGAAAATGAGATAAATCAAAAGAGGAGAAAAGAGATGAGAATTGATGATAAAGGTATTATCAGATTAAGATAGAATTTATGTACCTGAGATCATGATTTGAGACACCAAATTATGAAGGAAGCGCATTCCTCCTCATATTCAATTCATCCGGGAAACACGAAGATGTATCGAGACTTGAAGCGACATTTTTGGTGGGAAGGAATGAAGAAGGACATTGCAAGATTTGTTTCTAAGTGTTTGGTATGTCAACAAGTGAAGATCGCATCAACGGCCTGGAGGAGAATTGCAACCATTAAAGATTCCGGAATGGAAATGGGATGAGATAACTATGGATTTTGTGACGGCTTTACCAAAGACAGTAGCCAAGAATGAAATGATTTGGATCATTGTGGATCGACTCACGAAATGTCACATTTCATTCCACTGAGAGTCGGGTATTCACTTGAAAATTGGCTCAGATTTACATCCGAGAGATAGTGAGATTACATGGTATACCAATGACCATTACTTCGGATAGAGATACGAGATTTGTTAGTCGATTCTGGAAAAGTCTTCATGAAGCTCTTGGAACAAAGTTACAATTTAGTACAGCTTTTCATCCACAAACGGACGGGCAATCAGAAAGGACAATTCAAATTCTTGAAGATATGCTTAGAGCTTGTGCATTGGATTTTGGAAAGAATTGGGATGAACACTTACCTTTAGTTGAATTCAGATGGCTCCGTATGAAGCGTTATATGGAAGAAAATGTAGATCTCCTCTGCATTGGGATGAAGTGGGCGAGAGAGTATTGATTGGACCCGATTTGGTACAACAAGCTGTTGATAAGATTCAAATGATCAAACAGAGGTTGAAAGCAGCTCAAGACCGATATAAAAGTTATGCTGATTTGAGAAGAAGACCTTTGGAGTTTGAACTTGGAGATCATGTGTTTCTTAAGATATCCCCGACTAAAGGAGTTTTCAGATTTGGTGTGAGGAGTAAATTGAATCCAAGATACATTGGGCCATATGAAATATTGGAAAGGATCGGACCATTGGCTTATAGATTGGCGTTACCACCAAGTTTGTCAGGCGTTCATAATGTTTTTCATGTATCTCAGCTTAGAAAGTGTATATCCGATTCCGATGCAATATTGGATACCAATCAACCAGAGATACTACCAGACTTGACTACTGAAGAAAAGCCAATTAAAATTTTGGGAAAAATGGACAAAGAATTGAGGAATAAAGTCATACCAATGGTAAAGGTCCAATGGAGTAACCAATGAGAGAGAGCGGTTTGGGAAGTAGCGAGTGCAATGAGACAGAAATATCCGGAACTTTTTGAGTAAGAAGGTGAGTTAAGTTTCGGGGACGAAACTTCTTGAAGAAGGGAAGAATGAAATGACCTAGATTTAATTTTATTCAAATTCCATGTGTTTAAAATTTTAAATTGAATTGAATGAGCATGGTTATGTTGTTAGTAGTTAAGATATATGATTTGTATGTGTATATGTTGACATTAATATTTTGTTCTATATGCATTAATGTGTGAGTAATGAAATTATTAATGTTGTCTTTTGCACATTAAGATGTTAAGTTAAGTTAGATTAATAAATCAACTATAATTTCACTTAAGTTAGTTGATTGAGTTCTTGTAATTAAGTAGCATTTATGCCCTAAATGTAAGCCAAATGAGACCCAAATTAAAGCCAAATGCAACCTAAGTTAAAGTATGCATTAAGGGGTAAATTTGGAATATATTTTATGCATAATTAAGCTTATTGAGCTTCCTTTTTTCAGCCCTAATATTTTATACGAATTTTGCTTCTTCTTTCTTTCCTTTCTTCTTCTTCTTTCATTCCATTCCAAGCTCAAGACAATGTTATATCAAGTTTGAAAATCAAAGTTTTCTCAAGACAAGGTATATATATATACTTGAATTAATTTAGTTAGGTTGTTGTGTTGTTTATTTTCCTTTCTTGAAGTAGTTGTATGGATATTGGATGAATTGAGTTTAATGTTGATCAAATGGTTTGTTCATGCTTGGGATGAGTTGAGAAAGTGTTATATGAGTGTGTGAGTTGTGCATGCATTGTTGTATGTTTATGAATGTGGGAAGTTGTTAAGAGGATTTGTGTAGGAGAATTTAGAATTGATGGAAGTAGGTTTATGAAGTGTTTAATGATGTTGAATTCATGCTTTGAATTGCTAGAATTGAGTAGTATAGATATGAGTGAGGATATGATGTAAGAAATGTATTGTAGGAAGGATTAAAGTGTATTAAGATATAATTTTTGCAAAGTTGAAAACAGGGGATTTGAGTTTCACGTTTAAGCTTGTTTTTAAAACGTACGCCGGCATCTGGGGATTCTATGCCGCCGGCGTAGAGGCGGTGTAGAAAGCCCACATAATCGATTTTCCTAACGCCGTTTGCAACACCGTCGGCTTTTATGCTGAAGATTTGCCAGCGCCTGTTCTTCAGAACGTACGCCGGCAATTTGAGTTTCTACGCCTTCGGCGTAGAGGTGGTGTTGATAGTCCACAGAACCAAATTTCTTAAAGTCGACTGAATGCCGCCGGCTTTCGCTAAGAAAGTAATCCGGTGTTCTTTCTTCCATATTGTACGCTGGCTTTTGGGATCAAGGCCGCCGGCGTAGGATACAAAGGCTGACGGCGTACCCTTGAACGCTGCCAGCGTTGGCAGTGTACATTTTCAGAACATTGAACACCGGCTCAACGCCGCCGGCGTTGAGTACCGGCGTATCCCCTGTGTTTTTGAATTTTAAGAGCTTTTTCTAAAAGTTTCCAAAGTTTGTTATTTGAGCAATTGAGTATTTATTAAGCAATTTGGGATATAATAGGACGTTTAAATGCTTATTCGTGACTTTGTAATTAATGAATTGGATGTTTTTGATTAATTGTGATATATGGATATAATATGTATATATTGTGATAATGAGATCTAAACTTGTTGATTTATTGATTATTGTGACATTTCTATTACAGTTACGGATTCTTCGGTTAGTTCATCACCGAGAGATCCTAGTTCTATACTAACGGGTTCAGGTACGCAATAACTTGTTTGATGTTTGCTAGGACCAGACATTTCTAATTTGACCTAAATTGATTTGGCTTAACAATTGAATGAATTGGATGTCTATTACGCTGTTTAATCTGGTCCGAGGAGCAGCAAACCTGTCATGATGCAATGACATGTTAGCTAGGCGCTTAACCAAGTCATGATGCAATGACTTTACCATGATGCAATGGTACGCTACAATGCAATAGCGATTCTTTTGGTTAAGTGGGTAGCCGATAGGGGGAATTGTATCTGTGTAACGTTTGCTTAAACTTAGGGGGAAATACCATGATTTAGTTCAAGGTTTATGGGAACTTGTGAACTAGGCTCATGTTATGGACTGAGTTTAAGTAGAGTCGGGCAACGGCTTTTAAACCCTAGATGAAGCTATTATCTTCATGAATTAGGTATAGGAGATAAGTATTCGGACTGCTTATATCAACCCCCTGAGCAGCTGCTGTTACTCAGGATCCCTGGATTCCCGAAGTGAGGGGTTTGAATACCCTCTTGTTGATTTGTGAAAGAAAATGTAATAAAGATAACCACTTGTTCTATGATGCATTACATCAATTGGATGACTTGTTATGCATTGGTTATTGTGTACTGGGCCTCTGGCTCACTTTGCTGCTTTGCAGGTATTGGAGACGAGTATTACGATGACTTGGGCTATGGGTCTGATTTCGAAAGATTTCTGGACGAGTGGGATGAATAGGATCCGATTACCCAAGACTTTTAGAAGACTTTTTGCTAAGGACAAGCTATGTATAGAAGGCTTGTTAGTTAAGCCAATTTCTTTTTGTAATGACCTTAAGATCCTTTAGGATTTTCATGTTTTGAGAAAACATGTAATTTTTATAGTGTCATGTATTGGCACTAAATGATGTTTATTTGATGTAAATATATGTATAGATTGCTTTTGTTAGCAATCTTGTTTTATTTAAAAAGTTCTTTACAAAGTATAGTGATTTGATCAAACAATTTTCATAAACTGTTAGTTTTAGGACAACCTTGCATATAATGTGAAAACGTTATATGTGGTTGGGGATTCGGTACTCTAAATCTCGGGATTTAGAGGACCGGGTCTTTACAAGGATAATCAATAAAAATGCAACGATGGGCTCTAGTTGAAAATTTATCACATTCTTTATCATGATTATGTGCATAGAAAAGTGAGCCAAAAACCTTCAAGTGAGTCTAATTAAGTTATCTCTTGAAGAGTACCTCATAACTAATTTTACCTTTAGGGATTGGAGTTAGTATCATATTGATAAGATATATTGCAGTTAAAACACTTCCCCCCAAAACTTCAAGGGTAGATTAGTCTAAAATCGTAAAGATCATGCTACCTCAAGGATATGATAGTATTTGCATTCTAGTCTCCTATTTTGTTGTAGGGTAGCAACACAAGAAGTTTGATAATCTATCCCTTGGCTAATAAAGAAATCTGTCATGGCTTTTGACATAAAATTTACTCCCATTGTCACTTCTAACTACTTATAATGGACATTTGAATTGAGTTTGCACCAAACGACAAAACATAGTTAAAGAATCATAAGCTTAAGATTTATTTTATAAAAGATAAACCTAGGTACCCCTAGAATAATAATCAACAATAGCAAAAAAGAAATGAGCTCCACTAAGTGAAGGAACAGAATAAGCTCCCCATATATCAACATGAATGAGAGCAAAAGGTTCAATGCTCCTATTATTGCTAACAAAAAAAGGTAATCGTGTTTGTTTAGATTAATGACAAACATATCAAGCTTCATCAAAATGTCCAGTGGTAATGATGCTGGGAATTAATTTCAGCCTTTTAAGAGATAGATGACCTAAGTGCATGTGCCACAAAATACTGTCTGATTCAACAATACTATGACTTCTAATTGCATGACCTCCCTCTAGTTGGAAAATACCATCCTGAAGTCTAGCCACTCCAATTAGCATCCTCAAATGTAGGTCTTTAGAAAACATAAAAGTCAAGAAAGAAGGTAACAAAACAATTTAAATCTTTGGTCACTTTGGAGATTGAAAGGGGGTTATATATGAAATCAGGTACGTATACAACATTTCTCAGGTTAATATTGGGTGTTAAATGAGCATTACCAATGTGTAACACAGGAAGGATACAACCATTTGGTATTTTAACGCTTGGATAGGATGAAATGGGTTTAACATCATCAAATAAATTTTTATCACCTACCATCTGATCAAATGCTCCACCATCTACTATCCATGAGTTTTCCATCAGTATGCACTTACCCACAAAATTTGCTAAGGCTTCATTACTAGTTATCAAACTATGGCTGCTTGTTTGTCCAAGAATCTCTAGGAGTTTGCTGTATTGTTTAGTTGTCAAGGCAAGAGTTTGTTGAGCTTATGATTTAGAGATGCTGCTTTATTCTCTATTGTTGAATCTAAGCCTTAAGGAGTGAGTGAATTGGTGATATGTCATTGCCATGTTGCTATTGCTAGTTATGTGCCCTAGGCCATATGGATTCTTCATCATTTGTATGTTTATTATCAAGTCATTTTAATTATCAAAGTTATTTTTGGCCTATTTACTTTGGTAATGTTATTCCTTGAATATTTAGTTATGCCTTATGTCATTAAAGTATGTGACTTTAATAGTAGAACCATAAGCTGAATTATAACTTTATTCTAAATTATCCCTAGTCACTCATTATGTGGAATGATAATGAATTAAGACTAGTATGATTGCTGTATGATGATCAAGTTTTACTGATCATGGATATGAGATTTAATTCAGCACATAGATACAAACAGGAGTGTATTGTATTGGATTGACCAATTATAAGAATACTGTATGGATCAATGCAATAAGTATTCTTTTTACAATGTTGTTTGAGTCCTTTGACCTAATGGCACCATGGATTCCTATATAACAGTTTCATGTTTTGATTCATCTCTTCATCATCTTTAATCGGATGATTGCAAGAATAAACTTGGGCATGCAATATGTTATATAGAGGAATGTGAGTGTTAGTGAAGGGATTTGTTCATCTCATTAATTTGAGAGAGATATCTATCGGGCCTCTTGATGAGTAAGACTGAGAAATGCATGGCCATGCTCGAATGAATTGATAAAGAGTTATCAATATCATTTGTTTAAGTCAGTCAAACTCTAGATTCAAGAAATAAGTAATTAGACAATATAAGAGTGTTTTGATCCACACCTTATGTTTGATTATAAGATATCGTGTAACAAAAGGACTGAATGACTAACTGTTAGTAGGTAAAGTCGGATCATCGATCTTCACTAAAATTGGGTAGACATAATGTCTTGCTAGAGACCAATTATGTCTTGTAGTCCTAAAAAATGTTTAAGAGCTACTACCAATTTTAAGTGAACCTACAGGGTCACACATAAAGAATGAATAAGATGGATCTTCGATAATCGTATTGGGAATTGATTAATTATTTATTTGTCGATTTTAATTAGATTAAAATTAACAAATAAATAATTAAGATAATAAGGATATATATGTCTTTCTACATAAACCCTAATTTGTTCAGGGTAATTTGAAAAGACATAACCGTTATATATATCAGGGTAATGTGAAGGACATAACCCTTCTATATATATTCTCTCTAGGTTAATTTTTGATCATCTGACGCTGGCCGTCATTTTAGAAAAGAAAATTCGTAACCTAGAAAGAAAGAGAGAGGGATTCCCAAAGGTCGAAATTTTTCGACGTGCTAGCACACACGAAGATCCAATTCATTCGCGTGGATACCGGTAGAGGGAGTTGGTGTAATCTGCATCTCCTTGATCCCATCATCAAAATAAAAAGGTACACGATTCCCTTTTATTTCTGATTTAATTGAAACGCTTGGATCCGATTGGGAATTTAAAAAAAAAAAACGATTTTTCGCTGCACGATTCAGATTTGGATCGTAAATTCCCACAGTGGTATCAGAGCCACTTGCGATTTCAATTAAATCGATTCTCTAGACTGTATGTATGTGTGATATATGTACAAGTTTTGAAATCGTGTTAAGGATATGCATGTGATAATTTTACGCTTATTGAAATTGTTTCATTGGGATTTGATTTCGGATCTGTTCATGCTTGTAATGACATATAATTCGAAATTTTGAATTTCAATTTTATGCATGCTTATTACGAAATCCTTTTTTCGCTATTATTTTGTGTAATCGATTACATCAAATCTGACAAATATATGTTGATAATATTTGAATGTTGGATCGTCTTATTCTGTCAATTGTTGAAAAGGTTTGGATGTAATATGATCGCATTAATTTTGAATATAATGTGATTACATCAGAATCTAGAGGTTTTTGACATGAGTAACGAATCTTCGTTTTTGTTCGTTATGGAACAGATCCATGTAATGTGATTACATTAAAGTTTAGGGTTCTCAGCGTTGGACGAAATTGAATTTTTGTTTTGTTTTGTAATCGGATTACAAAAGTAAATAGATAATGTTCTTACCGTGCAGATCATATTTAATGGTTTTAAATCGGTTTTCAAATGTTTGACTCCTGCAATTAGATGAAGTGATCTGCAATTTTAAAGGACATTATGATTTGATTTATTTATCAAATTTGTTTACCACTCTCAATGAGAATATGATAGCAGAATGGTTTCTTATATTTTATTTCTGCTATACATGAACAAACGCCTTAACAGTTTTGAACATAAATTTATGGATTCTCATTGATGAAAAATTTTTCTTACAACTCAGTTTTGTAAAGAAAATTGTTACTCTCTTTTTCAATTGAGTGGTTTTGAATTGTTTTAAGCCATATGTATAATTTTCATACATGTTGTGTTGAATGCATGGTGCATAGTATGGCCCTAAGACCTATGTGATTGGCAGGTTGCTTTCTTTTACATCTTGGGTTGTAATTTTATAAATACGGCCTGCGTGTCGTTTTGTTTTGTTGTAATTTATATTCTACTAGTAGTAGTAGGTTTTGTTGTATCTTCTTTATCTTGTAATGAAGACATGAAGATGTAATGAAGACTTTTCGAACCCATGATGATGGAGAAGTCAAAGCACCATGATGAAGATATGAGTTCTATCATTTTAAATCCATGCTTATGGATTCTCACCTTAGGTTTGGACCGTTGATCTTCATATTGGCTTATGAAGATTAACATAGATTAAGGGCCATACTATGACACTTTCTCTTTTTCTTTATAAGCATGTTATACCATATATGATGATATATGTGAATGTATGTGATACCACGTTTGCACATTTACATGCTTAGTATCCATCTAATATGATAAGGTTTTAACATATAGATAAAATAAACCTTTACAAAATACTAAGTCATAAAATGCCTTCCATGTTTCGACACCTGTCAAGACTTAGATTGTCCAATTGTAGGTTCTGCCAAAGCAGGGTACAAAAGACCATCCTAGTTAGACAGGAGTGAATAATAGTGTTATTTGCATGTCGTAATGGTTAGACTTAAATAGGCCATCAAAACGGTTTTGGGCCTATGGCATTGAATGGGATTAATAGGCCAGTACTTATAATGTCAATCCCGTAAACAAGAATTACATATGATGTAATTGGAATGAGTTTCCTACCTAATTAACTGAATATTGAGTGTCATGCCATAGCTGACTCAATATTTAGTCAAATATGGATCTTCACCCACTATATGTTTTTAAAAGTAACTTCAAATTAATTTTGGAGGGTTTTAATTTGATAATATAGTGGAACTATGTAAGATGACTTGAATAAAGATTATTAAACTCTGCATTCTTCTATATGTAGATCATGGCAACAAACAATGCATCTTTGCGTTCAATCATTGAAAAGGATAAACTAAATAATACAAACTTCCTTGATTGGCATCGAAACTTAAGAATTGTTCTTAACTACGAAAGGAAGTTGTATGTGATTGATGAGCCAATCCCAAATGAACCTACTGCTGATGCTCCAAGAGCGAGAAAAATGCTTATAACAAGCATAAAGAGGATTTAATGGATGTGACTTGCATCATGCTTGCTAGCATGGAACCTGAGCTTCAGAAGCTGATGGAACACAAGTCGGCGTACGATATGATCGTACACCTTAAGGAAATGTTCCAAGAACAGGCAAGGCATGAAAGATTTACAGTCACACAGGAATTGAATTCTTGTAAGATGGCTCCAGGTAGCTCAGTGAGTGCACATGTACTCAAAATGAAGAGCTACATTGATAGACTTGAGAGACTTGGTTCTCCTATTAGTAGGAGTTAGCCACGGATATGATCCTAGGCTCTTTACCTCCTAGCTATAACCAGTTTGTGATGAATTATAACATGCACAAAATGGATACGTCTATAATGGAGCTGCATGGGATGCTTAAGAATGCAGAACAGAACATTAAGACAAACAATAATGTTCTGATGGTTCAAGCGGGACAGGGAAGAAAAAAAGGGAATGGCAATGGCAAACGTAAGGGAAAGGGAAAAGCAAAAGGTCAGACCAATGCTAAAAGCCCAAATCTCAGAAAAAGGCCAAGCCACCCAAAGAAGGGATTTGCTTTTTCTGCAATGAACCGGGTCATTGGAAAAGAAATTGCAAGCTATATTTGGAGGATCTGAAAAAGAAGAAGGGTAGTGAGACTACCACTTCAGGTATTTATGTCATACAAATCAATTTATCTACTTCTGCATCATGGGTATTAGATACTGGCTGTGGATCTCACATTTGTGCAAATGTGCAGGGTCTCAAGCAAAGTAGAAAGTTGACTAAAGGCGAAGTGGACTTACGCGTGGCAAATGGAGCAAAGGTTGCTGCACTAGCCATAGGAACTTTTGAATTGACTTTGCCTTCTGGACTTATTTTAATTTTAAATAATTGTTATTATGTGCCAGCTATGAGCTGCAACATTATTTCAGTTTCTTGTTTAGACAAGGATGGTTTTAAATTTATTATTGAGAATAATACAATTTCTATCCATCATAGAGACATCTTTTATGGTCTTGCTCATTTAGTGAATGGTCTCTATGTTCTG
The DNA here is from genome assembly GCA_024138025.1 of Combretum micranthum. Lineage (NCBI taxonomy): Eukaryota > Viridiplantae > Streptophyta > Magnoliopsida > Myrtales > Combretaceae > Combretum > Combretum micranthum. The sequence goes on along the minus strand of JAMXBD010002213.1, from coordinate 156,830 downwards.
AACTTTGATGATTCTGATAATAAGTCCATCCATAACATTAATACCAAAAGATTCAAATCTAATAATTTGAATCCAACCTACTTCTGGCATTGTCGCTTGGGACACATTAATGAGAAACGCATATCTAAGCTTCATCAAGATGGACTTCTGAATTCATTTGAATCATATGAATCATGTGAATCTTGTTTAATGGGTAAGATGACAAAAGCTCCTTTCACTGGAAAGGTGAGAGAGCCATTGACTTATTGGCCCTAATACATACAGATGTATGGACCATTAAGTTCACCTGCTAGAGGAGGTTATTTGTACTTCATTACTTTCACTGATGACTTCAGTAGGTATGGATATCTGTATCTCATGAAGCATAAATCTGAATCTTTTGAAAAGTTCAAGATGTTCAAAAATGAAGTGCAAAATCAACTTGGTAAAAATATTAAGGCCATTCGATCAGATCGAGGTGGTGAATATTTAAACCAAGAATTTTCTGACTATCTTAAGGATTGTGGGATAGTCTCACAATTGACTCCTCCAGGAACACCACAATGGAATGGCGTTTCTGAAAGGAGGAATCGTACCTTATTAGATATGGTTAGATCGATGATGAGTCAGACAGATCTTCCAATATCCTTTTGGGGATATGCCCTTGAAACTGCTGCGTTCATATTAAATAGAGTTCCATCAAAATCAGTTGAAAAGACACCATATGAATTATGGACTGGAAAACGTCCTAGCTTGTCTTTTCTAAAGATATGGGGCTGTGATGCTTATGTCAAACGTCAATTGTCTGACAAATTGGCACCCAAATCTGATAAATGTTTGTTTGTGGGATACCCAAAAGAAACAAAAGGATACTACTTCTACAACCGATCGAGAACAAAGTGTTTGTTGCTCGTAACGGTCACTTCCTAGAAAGAGAATTTGTCTCTAAAGGAACTAGTGGGAGTAAAGTACAACTCGAAGAAGTTCGAGAACCACAAACAGACATAACACCTTTGATGGATATTCAATCAGACTCACAAAATGTTGTTGAGCCTGCACCACTAGCTGAAGGCCCCGCAGATCTGGTAGGATTCATCATGAGCCTTTGAGATATGGATTTCTAGTCACTGATGATCGTGATGTGATACTCATAGATCAAAGTGAGCCCATGTCATACCAGGAAGCGATAAAGGGCCCTGACTCTGAGAAATGGTTAGCAGCCATGAAAACGGAAATGCAATCCATGTATGATAATCAAGTTTGGACTTTGATTGATCCACCTGATGGTGTCAAAACCATTGGGTGTAAATGGGTTTTCAAAAAGAAAACTGACATGGATGGTAAAGTACATACATATAAAGCTCGACTAGTCGCAAAAGGTTTTAAACAAACTCATGGTATAGACTATGATGAAACCTTTTCACCTGTAGTCATGCTTAAATCTATTAGAATTCTCCTTGCTATAGCTGCGTATTATGACTACGAAATATGGCAAATGGATGTCAAAACAGCTTTTTGAATGGAAGCCTTCTCGAGGATGTGTACATGACACAACCTGAAGGTTTTGACATTCCAGGAAATTCACATAAAGTTTGCAAGCTTCAAAGGTCCATTTATGGATTGAAGCAAGCATCTCGGAGTTGGAATCTTCGTTTTGATGAAGCAATCAAACAGTTTGATTTCATCAAGAATGAAGATGAACCTTGTGTTTACAAGAAAGTTAGTGGGAGCGCAATAGTTTTCTTGGTGCTTTATGTAGACGACATATTACTCATTGGAAACGATATTCCTACATTACAGACCGTAAAAACATGGTTAGGAAATTGTTTCTCAATGAAGGACTTAGGTGAAGCTGCCTATATTCTAGGCATCAAGATCTATAGAGATAGATCTAGAAAGATCATTAACCTGAGTCAAAGTGCATACATTGACAAAGTACTTAAAAGGTTTAGTATGGAAAACTCCAAAAGAGGATTCCTACCAATGTCACATGGAATCAAATTGAGTAAGACTCAATGTCCTGCTTCTAAGGAAGAGCGGGAAGCATGAGTAGGATTCCATATGCCTCGGCTATTGGTTCCATCATGTATGCCATGTTATGCACTCGACCAGATGTCGCTTATGCATTAAGCATCACTAGTAGATATCAATCAGATCCAGGTGAGAGTCACTGGATAGCAGTCAAAAACATTCTAAAGTACTTACGAAGGACTAAGGATGTAGTTTTGACATATGGAGGACAAGAAGGCGATCTGGTTGTTAATGGTTACACGGATGCCAGTTTTCAGTCCGATTTAGATGATTACAGATCGCAATCTGGTTATGTGTTTTGTTTGAATGGAGGTGCTGTAAGCTGGAAAAGTTCCAAACAGGACAGTCGCAGATTCTACAACAGAAGCTGAGTATATAGCAGCATCAGATGCAGCTAAGGAAGCAGTTTGGATCAAGAAGTTCATTACTTCTTTGGGAGTTGTTCCTAGTATTGCAGATCCTGTAGCCCTCTATTGTGACAACAATGGAGCCATTGCACAGGCTAAGGAACCAAGATCACATCAGCGATCCAAACACATACTCAGACGATACCATCTCATTCGAGAGATCGTCGATAGAGGAGATGTCAAGATATGCAGAGTACACACAGATGACAATGTTGCTGATCCATTGACTAAGCCTCTTTCCCAGTCAAAGCATGATGGTCATACTGTGCGTTAGGCATCAAATCTGTTGTTAGCCAGGCCTAGTGCAAGTGGGAGATTGCTAGTTATGTTCCCTAGGCCATATGGATTCTTTATCATTTGTATGTTTATTATCAAGTCATTTTAATTATCAAAGTCATTTTTGGCTATTTACTTTGGTAATGTTATTCCTTGAATATTTAGTTATGCCTTATTCATTAAAGTATGTGACTTTAATAGTAGAACCATAAGCTGAATTATAACTTTATTCTAAATTATCCCTAGTCACTCATTATGTGGAATGATAATGAATTAAGACTAGTATGATTGCTGTATGTGATCAAGTTTTACTGATCATGGATATGAGATATTAATTCAGCACATAGATACAAACAGGAGTGTATTGTATTGGATTGACCAATTATAAGAATACTGTATGGATCAATGCAATAAGTATTCTTTTTTACAATGTTGTTTGAGTCCTTTGACCTAATGGCACCATGGATTCTATAACAGTTTTCATGTTTTGATTCATCTCTTCATCATCTTTAATCGGATGATTGCAAGAATAAAACTTGGGCATGCAATATGTTATATAGAGGAATGTGAGTGTTAGTGAAGGGATTTGTTCATCTCATTAATTTGAGAGAGATATCTATCGGGCCTCTTGATGAGTAGACTGAGAAATGCATGGCCATGCTCGAATGAATTGATAAAGAGTTATCAATATCATTTGTTTAAGTCAGTCAAACTCTAGATTCAAGAAATAAGTAATTAGACAATATAAGAGTGTTTTGATCCACACCTTATGTTTGATTATAAGATATCGTGTAACAAAAGGACTGAATGACTAACTGTTTAGTAGGTAAAGTCGGATCATCGATCTTCACTAAAATTGGGTAGACATAATGTCTTGCTAGAGACCAATTATGTCTTGTAGTCCTAAAAAATGTTTAAGAGCTACTACCAATTTTATGTGAACCTACAGGGTCACACATAAAGAATGAATAAGATGGATCTTCGATAATCGTATTGGGAATTGATTAATTATTTATTTGTCGATTTTAATTAGATTAAAATTAACAAATAAATAAATTAAGATATAAGGATATATGTCTTTCTACATAACCTAATTTGTTCAGGGTAATTTGAAAAGACATAACCGTTATATATATATCAGGGTAATGTGAAGGGACATACCCTTCTATATATATTCTTTTCTAGGTTAATTTTTGATCATCTGACGCTGGCCGTCATTTTAGAAAAGAAAATTCGTAACCTAGAAAGAAAGAGAGAGGGATTCCCAAAGGTCGAAATTTTTCGACGTGCTAGCACACACGAAGATCCAATTCATTCGGTGGATACCGGTAGAGGGAGTTGGTATAATCTGCATCTCCTTGATCCCATCATCAAATAAAAAGGTACACGATTCCCTTTTATTTCTGATTTAATTGAAATGCTTGGATCCGATTGGGAATTAAAAAAAAAAAAAACGATTTTCCGCTGCACGATTCAGATTTGGATCATAAATTCCCAACAGCTATATCTTTGCTTTTGCCCCGATTTGTTTCTCCAATTTGCTGGATATCCAATTATCTCAAAACGTTCTTCCTTGACATGTCCTGTTTTCTTGTATTGTTCACACTTCTTGTGATAGTCGAGTTTTATGATTTATAAACCTAATATTCTACTCCTAAACTTGGTTTTAACAGGCAAGTGCACCTATCATTTTAGTAGCACAGAGTAGAGTATAGGGTCTTCTCCACAGGGAACATTTTCAAGCACTAGTAGCAGTCTAATCTTCCTATTATCTAGTAGATCGATTAAGAGAATAGATTGGATGAAAGTTAATTAACCTAAAATTAAGAATTACACTAAGTTATATGAATAACATAACACACAAAGACAAAACACAACAAACACAATAGATTCATTCATTTCCTTAACGTGAATTACACATATGTTTCTCTAATGATTGATGTAGATGTATTGATCTTATTATAAAGGCCTTTAGCCTAATTTTTATCTGGGTTTAACTCTATGGGTTGATGTGACAGGGCTTAGAGAGTTAGGCCTAGCCTATTGGGATGATCATGGGAAAATTAGCATGAAAGGCTTGTGAGTAAGCTCGTTTGAATTACCTGCCCAATTCAACCTTTCTCAAATTGGCTCACATACATTGCAAATGAAGGCCTCAATGGGCCTAGGTCTATAAGGAAGCCTACACCCATATCCACTATGGAAGGGACTCATCTTAACCATCGGTCGTCTGTCTCATTTGACGGACGACATCGACAGCTAGATTCTCTATAAATACCCCTAGTCCTTACCTCATTTGGATGGGTGATATCTTGGACAAACGTCATCGTGCTGTCAGATTTCTGCCCTGGTGAATCAAACACTTGATTTACTCAATAACATATACGAATTCATAGTACTTAATGAGGTTGATGCTTTTTGGCTCCCTCACTTGTCACACGTGTGTTAGAGCCTATTGAGACTACCTACTCTTCCTCCCTACACGGTTCTTTCCTGATCATCCTTGCACGTGTTATTTCCCTAGATCATGTATAGCACAATAGTCACGGCACACTCGTGATCATTGCATCCAGAATCATACTCACATAATTACTATATGCAAGATTCCATTAAGCAAGTGAATGTTTTTCTTAGAATCATTCACATCTAACAAAAGTATGTATACCAAAATCTCTTCTTGATTAACAGCCACTTTAATATTGCATTAAGATTAAATTATTTTTGAATTCTCCAAATAAATGCAGAAAGTCTCACCGTGATATCTTTATCACTATGAGCGACTCGCCTACTAAAAAAGATCTATTCAATGAAATCATTTCTCGATGTCTTTCATTGAAATTTGGTCAATAAGGGTTATGCCTTCACTATTTCTTAAATAAATCCTATTCTCTACTCATATATAATGATAGAACAATAAATAAACAATGATAGAAAGAATCAACACAATAGAACATAAGAGAGAGTAGAGAAAAGACAAAGCCCTTTTTATTGAATTTGAATGAAGATTTGAAGTTTTGCACACAACACATGGACAACATGAATCCTTTGACTTTCTCAAATTCTTTAGGAAAAATTACAACTTTCAAACAAATATAAGATCACCAACACATACGATGAATAGATACAATCACTACTAACTAACCTTTACAAGATATCAAGGTCCTACAACTACAATGAAAGAGATGAGAGAGTGTGATAATGTCTCTCCTCCTTCTGTTGGAATGGGTGTGTATATTTTATAATCACCCAATTTCTTAAAAAGGGTTCTAATGAAAATATATGACCTAAAGTAAGAGACATGCTGTTTGGTGAAAAGAAACATAAAAGTCGTATTCGTACCTTTTAAGTTATCGTGCCTCTTTAAGCTTTAGATCATGGGCGACCAAAAGGGATTGATTTATGTTGTGGTCAAATTTTTTCTTTTATCCACTTCAATCACGGGCGATGAAAAGCGTGTGATTCTTGCTTTCTTCAATAATTTTCATATCACGAGCGACCAAAGGGGTGTGATTCTTACTATGGCTTCAATTCTTTCCTATCTCACCCGTTATATATCTTGGTTCCTTGTTGCTTTGGAAATGATCGAGTTCTCATTCCTTCTAATTGCTCCAAAACGAGTTGTTATAGTCCAAAGTCACCTGAATTGAAAATATTGCTAAATTAAGTATCAATTCTTGAATAGAAACATAACAATAAGCCCTAGATTTTACTTAATCAACCATTAAGATTATGGACATTTCATGCCTATCATCTTGGCTAATTGATTTCCAAAATTTTAAATCTTATTAAAACGAGGCCTTTCAATCCCTTTGTGATCTAACCTTGCTGCAAAGGTAGCCCCTTCGAAGGTAGGTGGTGAATGTAAGCTTTTAGACATAAGGACTATTCTTCTTGCAATGTTAAATAAAAAATCTTACTGAACGAAGGTATCGGTTCCATAAACGATACATTTGATCTCAACCGATCAAAATTGCTATTCAATTCCAACAAGAACCAATGAGATTTTTCTCTTTCTTGGCAGAGCGAATGTTCTTTGGCTGCCTTACATCTGCAATGAGGTAAAGGATCATAAATCTACGATTCTTCCCATAAAGTTTTAAACTTTGTGTAGTATTACATTATATATTGCCCTTCTCCTTGAGTCATGTTAGAGAATTCTTTATTAATTTTGTATATCCATGGTGCATTGCTCCATCTATACCTTTCACAAATTTTTGACCAAATTTTTTGAGTAGTATCTACATAAATAACACTCTCTTGAATCTCTTTGGCTAAAGAATTCCTCAACCATGCCTTTACCATTGCATCATTTTTCCTCCACCGTTGATAATCACTTATGTCGAATTTAGCCCCTTCAGACTACCATCGATCAATCGTCCCTTGTTTTTGGCATATAGAGCCGTTTCCATGGCTTCTTCCATGCTGCAAAGTTCTCTCCTATGAAGAGTGTAGTGATGAAAACCAATCTTAGGTGAGTGGATGGATACAAGATGTAAGGGGAGTCATTGTTGGTTGCATTCACGAGTTCTCCCCCTATTGATTTATACTTTAGTGGTTCTGATATACTCAATGGTTAAAAAATGGTTAAAGCCTTTGCCTTTGCTCTGATACAATGAGAAAGATGTGAAAAAAGTGATATTATTCATAATAGAATGTCACATTTCATTGAATCTAATGAAAAAGATTTATAATGATATAATACAAGACACAAAAGAGAAAAAATAAAAGATAAAGAAGTCAACATAAAAGGCTCCTATAATTTAGCTATGATAAAAAATACTCCTATAATTGAGGAAAGTACACTACTATATTATAGGAAAAGAATATGTAGCAATATTATAGGGAGATTCTCTAATACCAATCAAGTATTGAATGAGGAGCTATTAAATGTTCTATGTTGAGGATAGTTTATACAAAATTGTTTAAGCCTTTCCTAATATTCATGAAGGTTTTTAGCATCTCTCTTTTTTTGTTCTATGTACCTCCCTTCTTAAGTGTGAAGTGGGAAAAATTTGTCAAGTAATAGTTTAACCATACTTATTAATGTGGTTATGCAACTTGAAGGTAAAGAGCATAATTAATTATAGGCTCTTTCACTTAGTGAGAATCAAAACACACTTGTTTTCATTTGCTCTTTAGATTCCTTTTATAGTCTTATGCTAGTACAAACCATATAAAACTAATTCAAATGCATGTGATCACTACAAGAATTTTGATATTTGGTGAGATTTGCAAATTTTGCAAACATGACCCATTTTTTTTAATTAGAATCATCCATTAAAGCATACTATTAGCTATGTTTATGGAACATTCATTTAATTTGTAACCCTTTCCTTAAAATAATCGTGACTAATTATTTAACAATTTACCACCCTAAAAAAATGAAAAAAAATTAAATTCCCCTAAAAAATCCTACCATTTCAAAAACAATGGACAAAAGGAAAAAAAGAACACCCTCCTCGCACTAAACATGAATTTTGCTATTTCTTCATAGTGCAAAACCTTTACCCTATAATAACTTCTGTTCTACCTCCGATGGAACCCTCTGTTACACCTTCGACCGATCTTTCCATTCCACATGTGACTGATCTCTTCATCTACTATACCAATTCCTTCTTGAGCAGTTGAGCGAAGAAAGACCTCTTAGAAATCTTCAACTACATGGTCGTCAATGATCGATTAGTCCAGACACAACATCTAGGTTCGTACTTACATTTTTTTTCTTTTTTTTTTTATTTTTCTTTTATTTAGTTACATCATCAAATCTTTTTGCTTCTATTACATAAATACCATACTTTGATTAAGGTTTGTGTCAAAATTGTGGTCAGCTCGCAAGTTTACAGTTAAACTTAATGGGATCACAAGTCACGATGCTTTTCTAACGTTTCTAACTTTCGTCCTGTTTTCAACTAAGCTAATTAGGCTTTGACAATTTTCAAGCCGACCCATCTTGCATTCTGCGCTTCTTTTGATTTTTTTTTTCTTTTTGCCTTTTCTTGAAAAATTTCGCCCTCTTTTTATTCTAGTTGTAGGTAAGCATTTAGCTAGTTAATCTAGGGCTAAGTTTTAGTTGAACACCGACACTACTGAATTCTTAGCAAAAACAACAAATTGAAGTTTCAGCCCCAGGGTATAGCAATTTCTAGCATGATACAATTGCATAACATACTAAAAACATGACTAGAAAGATAAAGCATAAAATCATGTCCATATATATGACCAAAATGGCATTTATTCAAATTTATTGATTTTGATATTGAAATGAATTAGACACAAAATGAAAAACAAGCATGACTGGCCATTAGGAATTTCCATCCCTAAGTCCATCAAACTTAATTTCTCGGTTCTTGTCCTATTTCACTATTTGCTACTTGAAACCATAGCCGCTATTAATTTAATGAGTGTAAGATATTTGCCAAAGCACCAGCTGATGCCACCACTCTAAGTTGGTATAGTATACATTTTGATTTGGTTTTATCCTGCACTAATTCTAGAAAATTGGAACATATGTAAATAGGAGATTGAAAAAAAGCTTCTGATAATCACAATAGAAGCTCTGATATGTTGCATTGTCTTCAACCCATGCTCTATATTTAGTATTGATCTCCATGTATTTCATTTTTGCAAGGTCCTTCCCAAGATTTTGAGCTGTCATGTCTTCCTAGTGTGATATCATAACATTAGTGCTTTTGATGCAGCATTTGAATGTAGTCAGTGGGTTCTGCTAATTGTTTCTCCAAAAGTTATCAAGTCTCTTGACTTTCACCATGTGTCTTGTCACGCCCCAAAGGATACCTTAAATGTGGTAGCCCGCTACATATAATATCAAGACTCAAGAATGACCATCTTAGTCACGCGAAAATCTTAGTATTACATGTAAAGCGTCTAGTACGGTAATAGGAGACGCTTTTGGGAAGTGTGGTCTAAGTAAATAGAAATGAACATACAAAAATCCATAAATAAATAGATCATAATATTAATAACCAAAGGTCTATTACATGATTCTTAGGGGCATACCTCCGCTAAAACTCCAAAATTGAAATAACTAATAGTCTATACAATAATTTAACACTACATCAAAGATTCCAAAGGAATTTTATTCTAATTCTTCAAGTAGATTTCCCTTAAAAACTCCAAAAGAAAACTTACGCGGATAAGGGGAGACCTTGGGTACAAAAACAGGTATTCCTAAGAATGCAAATATCTATAAGGTTGTAAGCTTACGGGCTTAGTGAGTAAATCCAAAAAATTCATACTTGAAGTAAAATATCAACCAATTTTATTAGGCAAGCAAATGGAATGCAACAAACACATGAGCATACAAGACATATGATTTTCCGGGAATCATATGTTGAATGAATTACGCCCTTCATTCGGGGTTAGGTATTCCGGCCAATTACGGCCACAACTTCTTTTTAAAATATTTTTTATAGATCTTACCAGCTCCTATACGCCATATAAAAAATGTAGTTATTACAGGCTCCTATTAGCCACCAATTTAAGTAGTTTTTACCGGCTCCTACTTGCCACTTACATGATATACCAGTTATGTTTACCACCACTATCATACACTTATCCCACCAATTGTATAATAGCGAATGCAATGTGACTTAACGTATGAAGTGTATGCATAAATTCTTAATTTAAATTATAGTCGTTATATTTTAATTTCTTTCAAGTGAGCAACTAATTTCAAACACTTCAATGTAATAATACATATACAATTTTATTACAAGAAATTCATGTGTCGATATACTTAATATTTTTTCAACATATTATCATACAATTTTCATTTTATCTTGCCTAAATTCTAATGCAACTAAATTTACAAGCACAATCATAAGTATGAGAAATAGAGGGGAGTAGACTCACTCAGCCATGATGACACCTTTTTCATGATGGATGAGTCGATCGAGAATTCCACTAATCATAATAATCCTTCGGGTACGTACACTCCTCCTCGGGATCACTTAATCAAGAAGAATACCCTTAATGAGTATTTCTTGTTGATTCTATGGTACTTTTCATAAACTATGTCATAAGATCGTTAAAATTCATATAGAGGGTAATTCCAACATAAAATGGCCATAACTTGGGCATTTTAACTTGGAATTGCTCATAGAATATACCGTTTTCTACCTATTTGAAAAGACCTATCCAATTCTAAAACTACTTTCATCAAACTAAGTCGTTTGAGCTCCGAAATAGTGATGATTAGATTTACCACCAATTTTACAAAACCTATTTTCTTCTTTTTCTTTTTGTACAAAAACTTGTATCAAAGAAATAGATATAATAATAGTTTGTAAGATCTTTGAAAAAAATATATATATATATATTCATTTGCTCATGTTAAATGCATAAAAATTAATGAAGTTATCTCAACTATAAATTTTTGGTAAAAGTAAAGTCTTCTTAAAACTTTGGAAAAGTAAAACTTTTGAAAATTTCTTCTTAGTTTAGAAACTTTCTTAAGTCATTTTGAAAGAGGTATTTTCTTTTCCTTAATTCCATCTCCTTAGTCTTTTTAAATTTCAAAAGAATGATTTCCATTTTTCTAAATTTCTTGTAGCTTAGTTCCTAATACTTTTGGAAGTGGTAAAATTCTATATTTAAAGAAGTGACTTCCTAAGTTGTTCATTAATCTTATTTCTTAAGATCATTTATTTTTATGAAATGGATTTCTTGGTGTTTGTCAAACTACTCTTATTTGAAATTAATATATTGATGAAAAGTGAAGTTCAGTAAAACTTTTGTTTAATCAAGAATTCCTTTCCATTTTATGACTTTGTAAATTGTATGTATGTATTGTTTAAAAAAATTCCTATGTTTATAATAAACTCCTCTACATTTCTAGAAAAGATTTGTTAAGATAATTTTCCTAAGTTTTTATTAGAAATCACTTCCTTCATATCAACATTTTATTTTTAGATATGAACTTCTATTTTTAAGAAAATTTTTCCTTCTTTATCTTGTTGAGACAAAATGAATATGTTCATGCATGATCATGAATATGAAATCATAAAATTATGAAAACATAAGAAAGACATAATGGGTAATAAAATAAGCAAGTAAAGGAATATGTCAAGTATTGGGAACCTTAGCTTCATCAAGGTATTCGGGGACTAAGAATAGACTAGTCCCAAAAGAAATAAGAAAAAGAAAGCAAATATTGTTTTGACTTGATGAGGCCAAGTCTAAGACTAAAGACTAGTCTTAAAATAACATGAAATAAATAAATAAGTTGCATTACTTGGAAGTAAATAAATAACAATAAGCTTATATGCTATGGGTGTATTGGAGAGGCTTATATGCATGTAAAAAGGGTTGGGTGTAAGTCATGTGGGCTTTCCCAGCGTTACCACTTCACAGAAGCATCGCCCTCATCTGTAAACCCCGGAGTTCCTACCGGGAGGACTCTCTCGCTCACAGCCTTTTTGGGGACCACTGCTACGCATGGCGTGAAGGATTATCCCACATGGGTTTGGCTCAACCCTTTTTACATGCATATAAGCCTCTCCAATACACCCATAGCACAACCATTACAATTAAATTTAGAAAACTCACACCATAGTCATGTAAAGTTACATGACACGGTAAGAGAAATCTAAAGAAAATTCTTACCTAAAGTGTTTGTAGGAGAAGAAGAGGAGAGTTTGTGTGGAGAAAATTTTTGAGAGTTTTGGGATAGAAGTTGAGAAGGGAATTAGAGAGGCTTTTAAGATTGAAATTTGTGAGTAGAAGATGTGTGAATAAAGTGAAAGAGGAGGGGGCTATTTATAGGGAAATGGAAAGTGATTTTTGAGTAATTTAATTAAAGAAAATTGAAAATAAATAAGGAAGAGAGAGGGGGGGAGGCGCCGGCCAAGCATGTAGGAGAGGGAGAGAGATTTGATTTTTTGTAATTTTATGTATTAAAAGTAATAATATGTAAGATAAATATGATATAAAGTTATGAGAAAGGTAAAAAGTAACGATAATAGGTTATGGTGTTGTAAGAGTAGGTGATAGAAAAAGTAGAGATAAAAGAATAGTATAGAATAGTAATGAATAGTGTAATGTAAAGTAGATTTGACTAGTAAAATACCGGTAGTAGGAAAATACGCGTACAAATGCGATATCTGTTATTTTTAGTTACTAAAAAATTATGAAACTAATATTTTTGAAATCCTTGTATTAAATTGGTCCTAACGGTATTATTGGAATATTTTTACTGTTCTAGGCTCTCGATCACGCTTTTCAAGAACGGATCCCGTTTGAGTCTGAAGAACACTTGAAATTCGTGAATATGGTATTTTTATGTTTCCTCAAGTTATTACGAACTATTATCATCAATTATCTCAACTTTGTTTTCTAGGGCTAAAGAATACGGGAATGTCGGATCTAAATTATAGGGTTTGTACTAGACTTTTATTGACCTTTAGGGTTCCGATTGACTTTTAACTCTAAGATCAAACTTAAAATTAATCGAAAATTTTAGGGGTTTACATGTCTAGAAAGCTTCTTCATGTTTGCATGTTTATGTATTTAGTTAATATTAATCTATTATTATTATTATTTTTTCTTTGTTGCATCCTGTTTTGTTTTAATTATTATTTAATGTTAAATTTCTGGGAATTTTAGATGCTTTATGCTGTCAAATCTAAAAATGTTCAACTAGCTTTGTGTTTGATGTTAAACATCTAAGATGCTGAGAACTTAACCAAATCTGAAAATGTTTAGCTTTCTGGGTATTTTAGATGCTCAACCATTGTCTCTAGAAATGAAGAACAAATTGGACTTCTTGATTACATTTAAACTTTGGAGAATCAAAGTTCTATCATTTCCATATTATGCTTGAGGTGACTATTACTCTTGTATTGATATATCAATCATTATGGTTGTGTTGTAGGATTTGCTTCATTTGAACTACTTAATGGTGATTCGTACACTTTGTGCCTTATGGAAAAATGTCTACAACTTTTTTCACTTTTTTAAATCTGAAAATGTTCATGCTGATAGAGAATTTCCACTAAGAAATAGAATTAAATGCAAAACGAAGTTGATTATGATAGTTTTGAATTGGTACTTCTTAGTAATTCCTTGATGGCTAAGATTTTGCAGCTATTGATTGTGTTGGAGCTTTTCTATTGGAGTAGTGGTCAATTTTTTGGGATGTAGTCATATCTAGGATTGATAAAAAGCATTCAGAAACTACAGCATTTTACAATGAGGTGCAGTTTCTTTCTCAAATAACACAAGCTCTTCCATTTAGTGTTAGTAAAATGGTTTTCTATGCATGTATCCTTTTATAGTATGTTGAATAGGAGGGAGTAGGGATTGTTGCCACGTTTGATTACTTTGACGTTCAATCTAATATTGTACGTTAGCATGATTACGAATCACTAATAATCTTATAGCCATCTATGCTTTCAACTTATGGAGCTGTTGAGTTAGTTTGCATTGTCTCTTCTGAGAGAACCTAAACTTCCAATTATTTTGCATCTAAAAAAACCAAAATGTTTTTTTTGTCAAAATTCCCTATGTTATTTCATTCACGTGCATTTCCATAATTATAGCCATGTTTCTAGTTTAAGGATTGACAAGGCCCCATAAATGATTCTCCTGTGATTTTTGCTCCTTGAAATTTGTAGACCCAGTTGATAAGGGCTAGGGAACATTAACAACGATAGGAATATCACAAGCTGCAAGAAGAGCAAATGCAACATCTCTTCTTAAGCAGGGGTTTTCTTCCACAACAACAAAGACAACAAACATTGAAACAGCAAAAGCCCCACAGAGATGGGTCATACCTACTCTCAAGTACCTTAAAGTGTCTTGTTGGTCGTGAAGCAGTAATGATGTAGAAACCTGATATATCAATTTTTTTGGCCACTAAGGTGCTTGAGGGACAACAAAAGCTTCCAATGTAGGTTGGTGCCTTTGCTAATGCAGTTATTAAGATTGAGCATTATAATCATGGATTGCAATGCAACATGCCATTTTTTTCATTTCTTTATAATAATCTAGTAATCAGATTGAATATTTTCATATAGAAAAGTTTTGGAAGTGATGTGAGCCACCTTTTTAATGCAAATTAGTTGTCAGTGTTGTAAACCCTTGAATTTTTCAAAATTCTTAGAAAATAATCCTTGGGTTAAATACCAAAACCAAGACTCTAAAAACCGACCCAAGTTAAAATTGAATCCTAAACAAGGTCAAAATATGAAATTTCAAAAACCTTAAGAAAAATAAGAATGGAAATTTAATAATCATTTGATTATAAATCCGTACGTAAAAAAAAAAATCATCTATTTGATTCCCAACACGCAAATCAAGATGATATATTCAAATAACACTCAATGATAAAATACTAAAACCTTAAACCCTTCAGTGAATAAAAGACTTAAAGAATATTTAATTTTTTATCTTGAAAAGGTACACAAGTATCAAAGTTTATGAGCTATTAGAGTATACTTATAATAAATTTGAGAGATGTTTTCCACATTAAGACTCGACGTAAGTATTTAGAGGTTATTTGTCAATTTATCAAAATTTAGGAAATGATTTATACATTTTTGAAAGTTAAGAGGTCTGTGTGCATTAAAATGAAAGTTTAAAATTTAAATATTTTATTTCTCTCTATATTAGTTGCAATTAATCTTGGATGCTCCATCAAATTGAATACTCATGTGCAACGATATGATAGTACGGTGACCCTTTTTTCTACAATTTTGAAGGTTCGAGATATGTCTGCATTAAAATGAAAGTTTAAAATTTAAATATTTTATCTCTCTCTCTCTCTCTCTCTATCTATATATATATATATGTTGCACCAATTAATCGTTGGATGCTCCATCGAATTGAGTACCTATGTGCAACGATATGACAGTACAGTGACCTTTTTTCTATTATTTTTTCCCACTTATGTAAGAGCACATATGTATGTGGAGAATCTGGTATTTGTGGGTGTAACATGTGAAATGGCTGCAGGAACAACAAGCATACAAAACCGGATATATGCTTTCGAAGAACCAACTTCGTACCATCTGACAAAAATACTCGATTAAAAACACAACCAATCCACCGCGCAATCTGGTTGCTGACTAATTAACATTAGACACATCAATTGAAAAAGAAAAATGATAAGTACGTATGTGTGTCTACATATAAATATATATATATATATATTGGTAAATTACATGAAAATGTATCAACGTTTGGGAGAAGTTCATTTAAAATCTCAAAACGTTTCGAAAAAATTCAAAAAAAATTTAACGTTTGAAAGAAAGTTTTTATGTATTTTAATTAAATATTTTTACTGTTGATTCATATCAATGGAGATATTAGAAGAATGGTTTTCTGAATTTTAATTAAATAATTCTCTGTTAACACGTGTCAATGAAAATCTCAATCGCTCATTTTTTCAAACATTGAGATTTCTTTTTAAACCAGTCAAAATTATTGAGACCTGAATTAATTCACTTTCTCAAATATTGTAATCTTTTTTGAACTATTAGAAATGTTTGGATCTTAAATGAACTTAAAAAAAAAATATTATTACTTTCAGTATAATTTACTTTGTATACACACACATATAATATGTAAAAAGTAAAATAAATTTTGATATATCTAATACAAGATAGATGCAGTTTTATTGTTCCATGACGGCATGCGTATGAATATTTTTATTAATAATTACATGATAAGTGGATTTTTTTTTCCACCCCCCCCCCCTCCCCCGACTCACAGATTATTAATAAAATAGAAAACAAGGGCCACTCACCGGGAATTTTACGAGTGGAAATGCTCTGAGTTTTGATTCCGAATTCGGCAAAGAAAGAAACACCTCGCTTCACTACAATTAGAACAAAGGAAGCATCAAATAGTTGAATGTACGAAATATCATGGGTAGTGCCGTGTTGGCTAATTTCTGAAAATATTGTTGATTAATCCATCGTTTAATTCTTATCCTCATCTATATCAACCACACTTGCTATTAAAAAATGGAAGCTTGCTTTCCATCTTTGAGGAAGTTGTCTTGTGCTTCAAGCTTTCTCCAATTTATGTTCATTCAATTAATATTCTACCACGGTATGGATAGTGTAAAATTACATGTCATTTTCTATCATAAAAGCTATTTATTCCAATGTGATTTCATCATAATTTACTTAAAAATGATAAATTTTGTTCATGTAATAAATCAACTTCATGAAAATTTGTTAAAAGAATTATATAGACCTCATAACAACAAAATCATGTTTTTATTTTGCACATGCAAGGCTGCCCATTCCGATGATAATTCCTTACCATCCAAATGCCAGCCTGGAATAGAGCACACCTAGAGTAGCCATCCGAGCAGCCAATGACTCTTCGTTAAATTATTTAATATTAGTGTCCATGTGACTTATGGTATGACTTTAATATAAAAGGTCTAATATAATGGTCATTTGGACATAATGGTAATTTTAAGTTATACGGTTTTAAAATCCCTCACTCTCTCTATTTAAATATGACAGTTAAAGAAGAAATAATCGTATCTTTTCATAAGTGTCATTTTTCCTCCACCATCAAAGAAAACAAAAAAGTAAAAGGAAAGAATAAAAGAAAATCATCAAGACAAAATCAAGATAAAATCGAGACGGATTTTCTTCTCTTGATTGGAAATTAAAATCATAGACAACGGTATATATCAAACCATTGTGATTGATTGTTGTTATCACATTTGAAGATCTAATTCTAAAATTAGATTTACATAAAGATCCTGCATAAAAGAAAATCAAAGAATATCTAATAATTGGTATCATAGTGGATATGTAAATGCCTTAATTTACTGTTATAATTAATGTTGGTTTTGTTTGTGTACCTGTTTCCGAAACGGAAAACTTAACGTGAATGTTTCTATTTTCCACAACCGGAAGCAAATGGAAAATAACTTTATACGAATTAAATGTTCCTGTACATTTCACGAACATGGAATGATAACGAGGATAATCCGATTTTACTTAATATTATTAAATGGGAACATCTGTAAAATTACTTTCGAAATAACGAGGATAAGAATTCATGGAGAATTCATGAAAGAATGATGTCATTGACGTCGTTGAAAGAATATTTTATTCCGATGGCTATGGATCTTCAGAACATTAATTTTCGAAAGTTAAAAAAAAAATAAATAAAAAATAAAACAAATATGCACTTGAAAATTTTGGCCTTCCGTTTAGAATTATATCCTGATGCTCACACAATTTCGATCCGCTTTAGCGGATATTGGAGTGCTGTGTCTTCACGGCAGAACTTGCTCATTTGTTTAAGTCAGGTTTTTAATTGTTTAATTTGGAAAGGTTTTTCTTGACTGTATTTTATTGTATGCATGACGGTGCTCTTTGCATGTACATATTCTCATTTTGTTTTTGGTAATTAGTTTTCATTGTGCGCATATAAAAGGAATTTCGCCAGCATGAAAAACAATTGGTACGCCGGCATCTGGGATAGGAATGCCGCCAGCGTTGAGCAAAGTTGATGTCCACAGTACTGAGAATTTTAACGCTGGCTACTAAGGAGTGCGTCGCCGGCGTTTAGCTAGCGTCGGATATCCACAGAATGGAGTTTTTAACGTTTTATTTAACGCCGCCGGTGTACGAACAAATATCTATAAACGATATATATATATATATATATATATATATATATTCCTAACATACCTTCGCTTAATGATAGTTTGTAGTATTTGTTAAATTAAATGATCTTAATAATTGAAAACTTTGATGTTTGTTGAGATCATGTTAGTGTAAAGCAAATGTTAATTATAACAAAGCTTGTTCATCAAAGTGCCTAGCTTGAAGGATTTAAACATTTAATTGTGAATTTCAATTGTTTATGTTCATGTGATGCTAATAAAATGACATAAAAGTTCAAAGTGAACAATTGTGATCATTAATCATAAGGCTAGGAGATCATCTAAAGATGGATCATTACTTATAATTAATTATACTAAAAGAGATTCATTGATATACTGGTAAATATGATTGTATATCCAAAGATAACATGCATATTAATTCAAGTATGATTGATTGATCTATCAAAGTACATTTAAGTTAGCATCATTATTATTAATATTATGCATTCGAGTATCACCCAAAGGTGAACTTAAATACATAATCAAAGTTTATAATATATCTAAATCCATTTAAGTTTATCAAAGCATTAATGTGTACATTTGGATTATGTTTGCAGCTTCTAGTAGCTTATTCGCTTTGGACAATGCAATGATCAAGTTCAATGGGTTGAACTATGCAAATGGTCTAAACACATTCGGTTTCATCTGGGTATTTTGGATTTGGACTTAGCAATTATTTCAAATGAAAACCTGTAGCCATTCCTGAGACTAGTACAAAGTCTAATAAGTCTCTTTATGAGGCTTGGGAATGGTCTAATAGGCTAAGTTTGAACTTGATGTGAATGATGATAGCTGAAAATGTCAAGCCATCGATGCCTATGAAGGAAAATGCAAGGGAATTTATGATGAGAATTAAAGAATACTCTCAATAAGATATAGTTGACAAATCTATTGTAGGAAGCCTAATAAGTGAGTTGACAATCAAGAAATTTGATTGGTTACAGCCTATTCATGATCATGTGACAAGTATGGTTAATTTGGCAGCAAAACTGAAGTCAATGGTATGGATGTGAGTGAATCCTTTTTGGTTCAATTCATCATCAACTTGCTTCCTCTTGAGTTGGGTCAGTTCCAAGTGAATTACAATACTATCAAGTAAAAAATGGAACTTT
This sequence comes from Combretum micranthum, assembly GCA_024138025.1. NCBI lineage: Eukaryota > Viridiplantae > Streptophyta > Magnoliopsida > Myrtales > Combretaceae > Combretum > Combretum micranthum. Next base: position 137,367 of record JAMXBD010002213.1, on the reverse strand, counting down.
TAGGAAATTAAGGCCATGTTGGTTTAGGAAAAAGGGAGACTAAAGAAGATGAAGGATCACTCTGTTCATCTCACTGTTCATAATGATGCTGGTCACAACAAGTCTAAACCATATAAGAAAAATAAGAAGAAGGACAAAGCCTCTATGAAAGTCATTGGAGGTTAGATCTGTAATCCCCTTGATTTTTTCATAACCTGATTATAATAAATATTATAAATAAAATGTAGAATCATGAAAGAACTAGAATAAAAATATCAGAAATCAATCCAAATTTTTCGCGATTTAAATTTTAAGTATAAACAAATTAGACTAAAGAATATTTATCACTAAGACTTAAAAGTTCATAACATTCGAAATAAAGAATAAAGAAAACTATTTAATTTAAGAACCTAAGTTTTAACGTTCAAAAAATATTAATACCTTCAAACTAAATAATTCTGAGTCTATAGAAACTAAATTCTGATCTAATCTAGTAATTTATAATTAGTAAAAAGAACCAAGTAACAAATATAAAATTAAATTAAATTTCTAATCAATTAAAAACTCTAGAATAAATTTATAAATAGAAATGAATTCATATGTAATTTAAAATCTTATAAATTATAATAAAGTCAAATTAAGGGTAATATAATTATTAATTTATCAGAATACCACTAAACAAAACTTTAAACAGATAAAATATAATTTACGATAGTAGGTATAAAAACTGAAAAGTAAAAGTATTAAACTAAAGATCTATGTATACTATCGTATTCAAAATATCTAATAATGTTATTATGCAAAATTTTTATCTAAAAATATTATCAAATCCGTATTTATCATACGTGTCATTTAGATCCACAAAATTGACTTTTTACACAAGTTCATATGAAATAGCCATGAATTCCTTTAAATTGCATGCTAATGTGTTATTGGAATGAAATATATATATATATATATGTGTGTGTGTGTGTGTGTGTGTGTGTGTGTGTGTGTGTGTGTGTGCGTTAGTTAATATAATTAGTGAATGTGTTATTTTATATGTGTATAGTATTATGAAATTAATATTATTGTTTGATATGTATAAATGTGTGTATAGTGTAATGAATAAATGTGTCTTTTCTCAAATTAATATGCATGTGTTATGTTTAGAATTTAGTAAATTTTTTGAATTGTTTAGATGTATGACAGAATTTTTGGCTAATTTAACCCACTTTTTAAGCTTAAATTCAACCCAAATGCATTTGAAATTTTCCTAAATTAATTCCTAGGACAAAATTACCCTAATCTAAGATTTGGATGACAATGACTCTAATTGGACAAGTTAAGCCTCCTTTTTTGACAGCCTCATTTTTCATACGAATTTTCACTTCTTTTCTTTCCTTCTTTCTTTCTTCCTTTCTCATCCAAAATCTTTAACCCTAAGCCAAGACTTATTACAAGCTTTAGGATTTGAATATCATTCCAAGCCAAGATTCAATCATGTGAGTTTAATGCAACCTTTGTCTTTTATTTTATGTTCTATAATGTGTTGTTTGTAAATGTTAGGATAGATATGATTTTGAGGTGATAATTGGTGTGGGATTGAATTGGTGCATTGATGATAGTTTGAATGGGATTAAGTGGATAATGGAGTGGTAATTTGTATCTTATAGGAGTGTTGTTGTGAGGGGATGAATGTTATGGGAGATTGAAGGATTGAGTAGTGAGTTGTGAATTGGAAGTGTGATTAGAGTTTTGATGCTTAGAAGTAGGATACATGTTGTTAGGATAGTGTTTGGATCCTATAACAAGCTTTGGAAAGTTTGAATTTAGTTTGGAAGATTTTTGAAAAATGAACAAAGTTGTAGTAAACAGGGGAAATCAAAAACAATTTTCGTACGCCGGCATCTAGGGTTTCTACGCCGCCGGCCTAGAGGCGGTGTTGGAAGCCCACATAATCAAATTTCTTAAGGCTGACCGAACGCCGTCGGCTTTCGCTGGAAAAGTTAGCCGGCGTCCATCCTTTCATATTATACGCTGGCTGCTGGGAATCAAAACCGCCGACGTATGTGTTAAAGCTGCTAGCATATCTGGGTAAGTGGACGGCTTACACATCTGGACGTTTTGAAAATTTTGAATTTGGATTCTACGCCGGCTCAAGGTCGCCAGCGTAGAATGAAGGTCAGTGTACCCTTGAACACTGCCAGCGTTGGCAGTGTTGATTTTCATAGTATCGAACACCGGCTCAAAGCCGGGCTTTGGCTGCCGGCGTATCCCCTGTGCTTTTGAATTTTTAAAACTTTTTTAAAATTTTCCGAAGTTTGATATATGATCAATTACGTATTTGTTAAGCGATCTAGGATATAATAGGATGCTTAAATGCTTTATTATGACTTTGTATTAATTTATTTGGATTTCTTTGATATATTTATATTTTATACTAGTTAATTAGTGCTTAAGCTAAGTGTGAATTTAATATTGATTAAACAGTGATAGATCCTCGCCCAGTCAACCCCGTTAACTCCCGAGCTATCTCAGGTACGCGTAACTTGCTTGTCCTTTGCTAGGATAGGCATCAAAATCAAGCTACCTTAAATTAAGAAAATCTATTGATATATGAGTGTTGATTGTCGTTGTCCGTTGAATCTGGTTCGGAGAGCGGCACCCTGCTCAGATTGGGGGCAGGGTACTTTCTCATTAATGGATAGAATTGTTTAGGAGATATGAGTATCCGAGCTGCTCATATCAACCCCTGAGCGTCGTGATGCGTTACTCAGGAACCCCTAGTATTACGGGCTACGCCGGAAGGTGGGGCTGCCTAGTCTGTATGAACAGTAGGGACCACTCAGGGAGGCGGACGTAATACTAGATCCTTGTTGTCCGGAGTTTGAATACTCCCGTGTTGTTTTACTAACTAAAGACTTAATAATAACAAGTGATTGTTGCATAGTGCATTTAGTCTAAGAATGTGTGATCACTTCGCATTTTGTATTCGTTACTTGTGTACTGGGCCTTTGGCTCATATTTTATCTATTTCAGGTGATGATTCCGATGAGTTCTATACGAGTATGGGGTACGGAACCGACTTTGAAGATTTTCTTGATGGGTTGGAGGATTAGAGATGACCATGGACTCAATGGACCCTATGAATGTAATAGATTAGATGTGATTCTTTTTGGTTGATAATGTAATATAGTGTTAGTTGGGTTGTGTTTTGAGGATTTTGGTTAAGGCTTGTAAGAAGCCTTTGGATGTAATATGTATATATATATATGTGTGTATTTAGCTATTTAGAAGTTGAGTTGTTTCCTTTGCCAAAATGTGTGGTAGTATGCTTTGCTTAAGGTTTAAAAAAAAAAAATTTATGTCTCCCATTGTATAATATTTATGGAATTAGATAAACAATTACTCAAACAATTCCTTTAGGCAACCTTACATATAATCTTAGGGGTTATATGTGGTTGGGGAACCGTTATCTCCTATTTCAAATATAGGGGTGATAGCGGGTCCTTACAGTTGGTATCAGAGCGAGTTTGATTAATTGCTTATCTAATTGTAATGATTATTTAAGACTTGACCTAGACACAATTAAGTATAGAAAAGAATTAAGTTATCCAAATAGTTGTGTGTAATTTCCTTCTTGCTTGTTTATATATTTGTTATTTGTTTTCTTGTCTACTAATTGCTTATTGTTTGTTGATGACTTGTTGAATTGTTTGTTCATTTATGTATGAATGTAAATGTTAACTTGATAAGTTTTGCATGTGATTAGGAATTTAGATACATGTGTGAATGTGTGTTGAATATATCTATGCAATTGTAAAGATGGACAGGTTGAGGAGGTCTACCAGGCAACATTCTGATAGAGAAAGTATGCCACCACCACCACAGTCATCGTCTACATTTGCTCCTACTTCATCTTCTACACCGAGCAGTGAGACTACACCATCGCCTGCATCGGCTTCAGCTTCACAAATTCCTCCACCGACTCAGATTCCTCCACCTCCACCTATGCCACCCATTCCTCCTATGTCACAAATACCTACTGGTGATCCGAACTCGATGTACAGTATGATGAGAGATATGATGGCAATGATGCAAATATCAGATGATGATGTATCAACAAACTCAGCATCTCATGCAGCAAGGTAACCAGCAGGGAATGAGACCAAATGAGGCTACTTCTGTGAATGATCAATCCAATCAAATCAAATTACATGATTTTAGCAAGATGGTTCCAGAGTTTGATGGCACTAGTACCGACCCTACAGTAGCTGAAGGTTGGATAGAAGAACTTGAGAAAACATTTGCAGCTAGTAGAACACCGGAAGATAATAAAGTGGATTTAGCGGTTTACATGATGAAGAAAGAGGCTTATAATTGGTGGAGATTAACTAGTGGAAATCTACAACTACCCATATCATGGAATGCATTCAAGGATATATTTTTCACTAAGTATTTTCCGAATTCAGTAAGAGAGAGGATGATAGCCGATTGGTTGAACTTGAGACAAGGGAGCAAGACTATAGATGAATATCATGGTGAATTCTGTAGACTGTTGCGTTTTGCTGGAGGTGATTACCGGGATGAAAGAATGAAAGTTCAGAAATTTCAGAATGGACTGAATGAAGAAATCCAAAGTGAAGTGAAGAAATTTGAGTTGCATACCCTATCAGATACGGTGGCCAAAGCTTTGCTAATGGAGCAAATTCAGAACGATAGTAGAATTAGAAGAGCAAAGAGAGCTGCATTTCTGGGAAAGAGACCCGCTTCCACGTCATCCTATGATAATTATCGGGGTGTTGGTAAAGGAAAGAAGCCATTTATGGGACGACAAGGAATCAAAAGCCGACATATAAAGCTTCCTACACTTGCATTTGAAAAGAAATGTTTTAGGTGCTATGGTCCTCATGAGTTGTCCGATTGCAAGTGGACTCCCAATGCATGTTTCTCATGTGGTCAAGTTGGGCATAAGTCTAGAGAGTGCAAGAATCCGAAACTACCACCGGTCTTTTGTGCATATTGCAAGCAAAGAGGGCATCACATTGCTAATTGCAAGGACCGACCTAATGTGAAGAGTGGAGTTGATGTAGAGAAGGGAAAGACAAATCCGAGGGTTTTCGCCTTACAGCAGATTGAGGACACACCCTCAGTAGACACTTTGGCAGGTATACTGAGTGTTGCTAATAGGGATGCATATGTGCTAATTGATACTGGAGCGACTCATGCTTGTATTTCTGAAAATTTTATGAATGATTGTGAGCTTGCCTCTGAATTGTTGATTGATCGTGTTATGTGTGTGACTACTCCGTTGGTGATTGAAAATAGGCATCCTTGTGTGTGTAAAAATATAAGTGTTGTGATTTCAAATGTGAACATGCCTATTGATATGATAGTATTGCCTTTATCTGATTTTGATGTGATTTTGGAATGAATTGGCTAAATCATATAAGGTTACGATTGATTGTAGTAAGGCGGAGTTAAGTTTTGGTTTAATTGAAGGGAGTTTCACATATAAATTAAAGAGGTAAGACCTAAGAGTATGAGTTTATGGAGCTATGGGAAAAACCAGTTGTGGCAGCTATAAATATTGAAGAAGTGGATATCAAAATGATGCCAATTGTGAATGAGTTTGTGGATGTATTTCCCGAGAAGTTACCTATTACCACCGGATCGGGAGATAGAGTTTGGAATTGAAGTATTGCCTAAACAGTACCTATCTCCAAAGCTCCATATAGAATGGCTCCAGCTGAATTGAAAGAGTTGAAGTTACAATTGCAAGAGTTACAAGATTTGGGCTTTATCAGACCGAGTATATCACCCTGGGTGCTCCTGTACTGTTTGTCAAAAGAAAAGATGAAAGTTTACACATGTGTATTGATTACTGGGAATTGAACCGAGTTACTATTAAGAACAAATACTCTTCACGGTATTTTTTTGAACAAATGTGATGCAAACTTGTAAATTTACGTTGATTTTCCTTAGAGAAGCTGCAGCCAAAATATACCCAACTTGATCAAACAATAGCTTTTAAAGTTAAGACAAACAATGATCCAAACCAATCCAAATTAGCTGAATCAACAAGGATAATTAATGCATAAGAAATCATGTAAATCAAATTGCATTTCAGTGGAGAAGATTTGCTCATCCTTGGCCAAAAGTTTTCAGCTGCTGCCTCCATCTTCTTCTAGATAAATATATAGGATTCTTTAAGGAACAAATCAATAAAGCCAATGAACTCCTTAGCAGCCAATAAACCACAACAAAACCAAAACAACACATAAAACAACCCTATCAATTTAAAAATATAACAACACAAAACTCAGCCATTAAAACAAGCTTAAGGAATCAATGAGTGGAGGTAAGTGCAATTCATTTTAAAGTAATTTTATAAAGTTAAACTCTAGCTTAAACAGGCTCTAATTAACTTAGGATTCATGCCAAGCTTAAAGAAGAATTTATCAACATCATAACAACCCAAATAAGGTAAATCTAACTTTGAAACTTCAATTATGTATTATGATATGTAGAAGCTATGAAATTATAGAGTACGATGATTATAAGATATTACATGTATTGATATATCACGTGTAATATATATAAAGTATGCAAAAATACTTAGAAAGAGTTTAAACACAAGTATAATATATAAATGAATTAAGAAAAGTAAGTTCGAAACAAAGGAAAAATGAGGAAGATGATGAACAGTACCAACGCCATCCCTACACCGATAGCTTATACCCCAAACGTCGATGGCTTATAGGGATAGGCCAGCAGTTTAGAAGCGTGTAGTCTAAAACAAAGGCTATGTAAAATTTTGGCACACGAAATTCTTAGACAAATGCTGGCTTCTGGAATTCGAAGCCTACGACATACACCCCAACACCCGGCATTCATTGAACGCTGGCAGCCTTTAAGCCAGCGTTTGCTAACATTTGAATAGAATAAAAGTTTATAGAACGCCAGCATGTAGGAATCAATGTCGGCGGCGTTTGATGCCGACATACATGCAAAATTCCAAGATCAAGATTGTTCATCCGAATCAGTAATATATTATATTATATATTTAAATATACATATATATATATATATGCAATGAAGAAGAATAGTATATAAATAAGAAAAATACAATACTCGAAAGAGATTGATAAAGTGTGATAAATGTAATTTAGCAACTTCTAAAATTATTGAAAAATAACTTACTATTATTGCTAGTATTAATATATTGTACAAATAAAAATACAAATATTCTAAACTATTATCTAGGATAGATATATAAGAATTTAAAATTTAATAAGTTAAAATTATGCACCATTGATTTCCAAAAATAATAAAATAAATACATAAAGTAGCATAAGGGAACATGATAAAATTAAAAGATAGAAAATAAATATAGTTTCTATAAATTAAAGAACAGTCTAAAATTGATAATAACAGTAATAATGAAATATCAGTTTATTTGAGAAGGAGTTCTATGACTATTCAATAAAAATATTTAATATTAAATAAGATCAAGAGAAACAAGATGAAAATAAATAATTAGAAATAGGAATTTGGTGTTATAACCGGTCAAGCTAAGGGACGATATAAAAGATAATAATAATCGTAATAAATTACTTAGTACGAACTCCGTGATTATTCAATAAAAATAAAATTTAAAATATAAAATATTCTAAGATCAAGAAAAGAAAAATGAAAATAATTAATAAGTAGCAAATATTCTTTACTATAAAAAGGACCAATACATGTAATAAAAATTAAATTAAATATTAAGATAGGACACTTAGACAATCATAGAAGTTCAATTGTGTTATTTACATTATGTTAATAAGAATTTTGTCTTAATAAGTAACAATGAATTGTAAATAATATAAACAAAGCTAATATAGAAATATTCTACTAAGTAAAATCATATTAAGTTGATTAAGCTAATTAAAGTAAATATAGCAATTGAATTAGGAAATTAGTTTCAATCAATTCGGCTTAGATTAACATATTAGGTAAAACCATAAAAAGAAATGAGTATGTAATTTCTAAAATATGTTTAAATTAGAATTAGTGTAACTTATAGTATAAGTCATACCATAATTAATATGGTGAATATGTTGTTTCAAATATCTTATTTTCGGAACTAATAAAAGAATAAATTAGTTGAATAATAAATATTTGTTATTTCATTTTTATAGGAAAAATAGATCAATTCTCGAATTTCCAGTAGCATGTACAACAATTTAGCAAGGACCACAAATGAGGGAATTCTGATGATCTACTATTTGCTTGTGATTGCTACTGCTTATTGTTATGTTGATTGTATTGCTTATATGTGGAATGACTGATTGGTGTGAGTGCTATCATCTGGATGATCACTTGAATAAATGGATAAAGATAATAATTAGATTAAACTAATTGGATATACTCACCTCATGTGCTTGATCCCCTTGTTGGAAATGTTCCGAATTTGAAACCAAAAGTATTTTGAAATGTATTTTTAAAGAAATTTGACCTGAAATATTCGAGGTTGCTTTTATATCCTTTAAAAAGGACGAATCTATACTAAAAGAGTTTATGAGATAAACATGGGACATTTCTGGATATTGTTGTGACAGTGGATGTTGCTTGAGTCGGGCCCCACTGGTCACGTGGCGATAGATGTTACCTGAGTTGGGGTCTATCTGCCGGATTCACCTTTAGTATGTGATGGTCTGTATTGGCAGTAGATGTTACCTGAGTCGGGGTCTACTTGCCTGATTTACCATAAATTGGTGATTGTTAGTGAAAATCGCCATTAAATTGGCATTATATATGCTTAAATATTAACCAGCATATATCACGTGAACACATTGGGGAATATTTGCTGTTACCAATGGCGTTTAAGCATTGGGTAAGTCTGGATGGACGCTACCACTAGACAGCTTCGTGCGAGTAAGGCGAGGTGTCCCATACAGGTAAGTATGGAGACATCTAAAATGTAGGCAATTAAATCTACATCTTCTATAGATCCAGACTCCCATAGATGCGTTGCTTGCATTCATCACGTATGCATTCATATTGTGTATAGATAGATTTGCATGAATACATAATTAATGTTTGATAACTTACATGACCAGTAGTAGTGTGAGATGAACTCACTGAGCCTATAGTTTTGCTTACTCCCCAATAGGTTATGTGCAGGTATAACACTAATTGGGACTGGGATAGGGATGTGTGAAAAGTGCTTCTCCATCAGTCTATAGCGAAGTTAGATATATAAGTGGTACTGAACTTAGAATGTAAAATTTGTAGTTTGTATAAACAAATGATACTTTATATTTTGAGCTAGAACTCAATTTCATTATTTGGTAGGGGATACTGATTCTCTGCGATCTTTGTAGAAATTGAAAAATTGGATTCCATAGTTGAAATCCAGTAATATAATATATCAATTATATAATAGACATTGATAAATAGAGTCTTATACACTCTGACTTACAAGCCGACTCTCAAATTACAGGTGCACACATAGTATGATAGCTTTAGATTAATCCTACTAGGCCCCTTTTGAGGCGTGACAAGATCCATAAGGATTAGAAGTGCTTTTTCTGCAAAAAAACTAGTCACTTCAAGAAAGATTGTCAGAAAAGAAAGGCTTGGTTTGAAAAGAAAGGTATGTACTGTATATTAGTATGTTTTGAATGAAATGTAATTGAAGTACCTAATAACTCTTGGTGGTTAGACTTTGGAGCTACTATTCATGTGTCATATATTATGCAGGGATTCCTTTCAATCTAGCCCATAAGATGAATTGAAAAGTTCCTTTATATGGGGAATAGAATGAATGCACAAATAAAAGGAATTGGGACATACGGATTGATTTTGGATATTGGGTGTTGCCTAGATCTAGAAAAGCATCTCTATGTTCCTAAATGTGTTAGGAATTTAGTTTTTGTTGCAAAGTTAGATGAAGTAGGATTTAACTTTAAGATTAGAAACGGTGTATTTTCATTATATAGACATTCGTACTATTATGGATCTTGTACTTTAGTTGATAATTTGTATCGTTTTAATCTTGAAGTTATGTGTGTTGATTATCTATTTCTTGTTGAGCATAATATAAGTAACAAACGTAATGCAATAATGATAGTTCTGCTTTCTTATGGCATCAAAGATTAGGTCATATATCCAAAGAAAGGGTATTGAGGTTGGTGAAAAGTGATATCTTGCCTCAATTGGATTTTAGTGTTGATTGTATAAAAGGAAAACAAATTAGACACACATCAAAGAACCCAGCCACAAGAAGTAATGAACTTCTTGAATTGATACACACTGATATTTGTGGTCCTTTTGACATTCCAACATGGGGTGGTGAAAAATATTTCATCACATTTATTGATGACTACTCACGATATTGTTACTTATATCTGCTGCATGAAAAGTCACAATCAGTTGACATCCTAGAGATGTTTGTCAATGAAGTGGAAAAGCAGTTAGATAGAAAGGTGAAAGTAGTAAAGTCGGACAGGGGTGGTGAATATTATGGTAAATTAAATGAAAGTAGACAATGTCCTAGTCCACTTGCAAAATTCCTCAAAAGTCGAAGCATATGTGCACAATATATAATGCCTGGTACACTACAACAAAACGGTATGGCTAAAAGGCGGAATCATACACTTATGGATACGATTAGGAGTATGTTAAATTACATCACTGTACCTTTATCCTTATGGATGCATGCATTAAAAACTACTGCATATTTGCTGAATAGGGTTCCTAGTAAGGCAGTCCTTAAGACTCTTTATGAATTATGGATAGGTAGGAAACCCAATTTAAGGCACCTTCATGCTTGGGGTTGTCCAGCAAAAATAAGGATATATAATGCACATGAAAGAAAGCTTGATGCAAGAACCATTAGTAGTTACTTCATTGGCTATCCTAAAAAATCAAAAGGGTACAGATTTTATTGTCCTTACCACAATACAATAACAGTTGAGTCTGGTAATGCTCGATTCATTGAAAATGGTCAATTTAGTGGGAGTGAGGAATCACAAAAAGTGGATATTAGAGAATTTCAAGAAGAGACCCCTACACCCAGTATTTCTACTAAGGTTGTTGTTCCTTTTGTTGCATCACAGTAAAGCAATAAGCTGAAACGACTAGTTGATGTTCAAAACACACAAAGTGAACATATTAAAGGTGAGCCAAGTAATAATGTGTAAGTCACAAATGAGCATGTGATACCATAAGAAATGGTATTACAGAAGTCTACTAGACAGAAAAAACCAGCTATATCGAATGACTATGTCTTTTACTCACTTGAATATCAATCTGACTTAAGCATTGATAAAGATCCAATCTCATTTAGACAAGCCATGGATTGTAGTGATTCTGAAAAGTGGTTCAATGCCATGAAGGAAGAGATGAAATCAATGGATGTAAATAAAGTCTGGGAGCTAGTAGACTTGCTTGAAGGATCAAAACGAGTTGGCTATAAATGGGTCTTCAAGACCAAGTGAGACTCAAAAGGCAACATCGAAAGATACAAAGCTAGGCTTGTTGCCAAAGGTTACACTCAGAAAGGTGGTATTGACTATAAAGAGACCTTCTCTCCAGTTCCCAAGAAGGACTCCTTAAGAATTATTATGGCTTTAGTGGCTCATTATGATCTAGATCTTCACCAAATGGATGTAAAGACCACTTTTTTGAATGGTGACTTAGAAGAGGAAGTGTATATAGACCAACCTGAAGGTTTTATAACCATAGTACGTGAAAATTTGGTGTGTAAGTTAAAGAAATCTATATATGGATTAAAACGAGCTTCCCGACAATGGTATATTAAGTTTAATAATACCATTACATCATACGGTTTTGTAGAGAACACCATTGATCGGTATATGTACATGAAGGTCAATGGGAGCAAGTTTATTATATTAGTCTTATATGTTGATGATATTCTTTTGGCTGCTAATGATTTAGGTTTGTTACATGATGTAAAGAAATTTCTCTCTAAAACTTTTGAAATGAAAGATATGGGTGAGGCATCATATGTCATAGGAATAGAGATATTTCGCAATAGATCACAAAGATTGTTAGGATTGTCTCAGAAAGGCTATATCAATAAAGTATTAAAGAGATTTAGAATGGAAATTTGCTCTACAAGAATAGTAATTCAGAAAGGGGACAAGTTCAATGAATTGCAATATCCAAAGAATGACTTGGAATGAAAATCAGTGGAATCTATTCCCTATGCATCACTTGTTGGAAGTTTGATGTATGCACAAACATGCACTCGGCCAGACATCAGTTTCACTGTAGGAATGTTGGGCCGATATCAGAATAATCCAGGATTTGATCATTGGAAAGCTACAAAGAAAGTACTTAGGTATTTATGAGGTACAAAAGACGACATGCTTACATATAGAAGATCAAATGATCTTGAAGTAGTAGGATATTCAGATTCAGATTATGCTGGATGTGTAGACTTGAGGAAATCTACATTTGGTTACATGTTTCTATTGGCTGGAAGAGCAGTTTCATGGAAGAGTGGGAAGTAGTCTGTCATTGCTACTTCTACCATGGAAGCTGAATTTGTGGCATGCTTTAAGGCCACTATTCATGTATCATGGTTGCAAAACTTTGTCTTAAGGCTTGGTTTAGTCGATAGTATAGCTAGGCCATTAAGAATCTATTGTGATAATTCTGCAGCTATTTTCTTCTCTAAGAATGATAGGTATTCCAAGGGTGCGAAACACATGGATTTGAAATACTTGTCTGTTAAAGAAGAAGTACAAAACCAAAGAGTGTCAATTGAGCATATTGGTACTGACTTGATGATAGCGAATCCATTAACTAAGGGTTTGTCACCGAAAACATTTACTGGACATGTTAAACAAATGGGCATTATAAACAAGTCCTCATTGATTTGATATTTAATGTATATGTATATGTACATATGGTTGTATTGCTCGTATTGTTATGACACTTGTGAATTCAGTTAAAGTTATGGTTTTGCTTGCTCATTAGTTATCTATATCAAGTTGTATATAGTTACTGTTTGTGGGATAACTAGTAGCATATTTGGAAATAATAATTTAAAGGTTTTAATGTTCCTCAGTTAAGTTATCATGAATTATGATGATCATGTAATACATGGAAGGAATCACATTGTTAAATGGTGTGTGATCGCCATGATTCAATCATTTTAATTCAATTGAGAATTATGACTTGATGCATTCTAAATATGGTGCACACTTAATTGTTATTGAATCATCAAGTCGTAATATGAACCAAGTGGGAGATTGTTAAATTATTTAACATTAGTGGTCCATGTGAATTATAGTATGACTCTAGTATAAAAGATCTAATATGGTGGTCATTTAGACATAATGGTAATTTTGAATCATAGGGTTTTAAAATCCCTCTACTCTCCCTATTTGAATATGAAAGTTAAAGAAGAAAATCATCGTATCTTTTCATAAGTGTCATTTTTTCTCCACCATAAAAAAAACAGAAAAGTGAAAGGGAAGAGTGGAAGAAAATCATTAAGACAAAATCAAGATAGATTTTCTTCTCTTGATTGGAAATCAAAATCATGGACAACTGTATGTATCAAAACCATTGTGATTGATTGTTGTTATCACATTTAAAGATTTGATTCTGAAATTAGATTTACATAAAGATCCTGCATAAAAGAAAATCAAAGAATATCTAACACTCTTTTGGATGGCTAGTAAAATCCACGACCAATATCCTAACCGAGTGTATACTGATTGGTGATGATAGCATAAGGCTTATAACTACCACCATATGAGTATTGCACAAAAGGTAATATTAGTTAAACATATGCGTGCATATAAAATTAGCAAAGCAAGATATATTAACGAATATATACTTTAGTGAAAAATAAAATAAACAATTGATTAGCAACTTCACTAACTTCATTTATTATCGTTCTCTCTGATGTCACCAATTGAGAAAGACGTGGAAAAAGTAATATTGTTCAGAATTTCGTTGAATCTAATGAAAAATATTTATAATGATACAATACAAGATGCAAAAAAGGAAGATAAATAAGTCAATAGAAAAGGCCCCTACAATTAAGCTATGAAAAAAAATACTCCTATAATGAGGAAAGTACACTATTACATTATATAGGAGAAGAATATGTAGTAATATTATAGGGATCTTTTCTAATACTCCCCCTTAAGTTGGAGCATGAAGGTCAAGAATGCTAACTTGCGCAATAGGTAATGAAATTGAGACTAGCCAAGTTTTTTTGTGAATAAGTCACCAATTTGATATGGAGATAGAATATGAAGAGTACATAACTCCATGCTTAATATACGATCACAAATGAAATGGTAGTCAATTTCTATGTGTTTTGTACGTTCGTGAAAAATGAATTAGCAGAAATGCGAAGAGTAATTGATTATCACAAAATAATAGCATGGGTAACAAAAGTGGTACTTGCAAATCTGCAAACAACGAGCGTAACTAGAGTAACTCACTTGTAACATTAGCCATTACTCGATATTTTGCTTTGGGCGAAGAACGAGAAACGTTTTTCTGTTTCTTTGACTTCTAAGATATTGGACTGTTTCTAGGAAAAGTAACATAACCAATAGTTGAATGCCTGGTGGTTGGGCAGCTTGCCCAATCTAAGTTACAATAAGCTGTTAGTTGAAACTCATTGGCAGAGGGTAAGAAAATTCCTTGTGCAGGTATTGCTTTAAGGTAATGTAATACTCTATGAGTTGCATTTAGGTAAGGAACATGAGGATCCTGCATGAACTGGCTTAAGACTTGAGCAGGGTAAGTTCAATCAGGCCGAGTGATAGTCAAGTAAATAGGTAGCCAAGGATTCAACGATACTAGCCTGCATCTTGAATTGGTTCACCCACCCCAGTGGCGAGACTATGCTGTTGCTCCATAAGAATATCCGATGGTCATGCATTAAGATAGCCTACCTCTTCAAGAAGATCAAGGGTGTACTTATGTTGGTTGAGAATGATGCCCTCCTTGTTATGGACAATCTCAATACAAAGGAAATATTTGAGTGTCCCAAGATCTTTAATGCAGAATGTCGAATCAAGATATTGCTTGACATTTTTAATTGTTGTTATATCATTACTAATTAGAACTACTTCATCTACATAGATTAATAAGGTTGTAAACTAGGATTTATCAATGTGATTGAACAATTAGTTATCAGCGATAGATTACTTAAAACCAAGATCTTTCATAGAAGTGCAAAACTTAAGACCATGACTTACGAAGCCTACAAACATGATTATCACCTGGTTTTATAAAACCTTGAGGTAACTTCATGTAAACCTCCTCATGTAAATCTCCATGAAAGAATGCATTATTAACGTCCAACTGGTGCAAATCCTAATGTCTTATGATAGCCACAGCCAATAAGCAACATAGAGTTATGAGCTTTGCAATTGGAGCAAACGTGCCATGATAGTCTAATCCTTCAAAATGTGAAACACCTTTGGCAACAAAATGCACCTTAAAGCGCTCAACAGAACCATCTAATTTGTATTTGATCTCGTATAGCCACTTGGAATCAATGACATGCTTACCATCTGGCAGGAATTCTGAAGTCCATGTTTGATTTTTTTTTCCAATGCATCAATTTTTTGCTGCATAGCATCCCTCCAATGCTTGTCTTTGATAGCTTGACAAAAAGACCTTCATTCATCTAATAAAATGGTAGAAGCTAGAAATGCTTGATGAGTGTTACTGTAACGAGAGTAAGATAAGTTATGAGACAAAGGATAGGTGGCACCTGCGTTTGCTAATGGAGGAGGCTCTTGGGATGGTATTAACGAGGGCAGCATTCTATAGTCAAAACCAAAAAGCTTCATGGACACTTGCATTATGCATTGAGTTCGTTAGAAGCAAGGTGAAGTGTGTGTTTCGGGTGCACTTTGATTATGGAGAGGATTCCTACTATTTGGGATAAAGGTAGAGTTATCTTGATTTCGATCTCCTTCAGTGTGTTGTAGCTGTGCATGTTCTAGAAATTTTGTTGTTGTGGTAATTTTTTGGTTCAGGATATGACCAGAATTGTCACCATAAGTTGCGTCATAATATGGTTGGTTAGCTTGTAGTTTGTCATTAGGATAGATCTGTATACCCAGCTTGAAAGATTAGGAGAAAGATTTGATTGAAAGGGAAAATCTTTCTCATAAAATATCACATCTCTTGATAGAAACACCTTTTTTCTTTCTAAATCATAAACCTTATACCTCTTTTGTCCATAAGGATAACCAATAAAAATGCAATGATGGGCTTTAGTTGAAAACTTATCACATTCTTTATCATGATTATGTTCATAGAAAAGTGAGCCAAAAACCTTCAAGTGAGTATAATTAAGTTATGTCTTGAAGACTATCTCATAACGAATTTTACCTTCAGGGATTAGAGCTAGTATCATATTGATAACATATACTGCAGTTAAAACACATTCCCCCCAAAACTTCAAGGGTAGATTAGCCTAAAATCGTAAAGATCGTTCTACCTCAAGGATATGATAGTATTTGTGTTCTAGTTTCCTATTGTGTTATGGGGTGACAACACAAGAAGTTCGATAATCTATCCCTTGGCTAACAAAGAAATCTCTCATGGCTTTGGATACAAATTTACTCCCATTGTCACTCTTAACTACTTGTACTAAACATTTGAATTGAGTTTGCACCAATCAATAGAACATAGTTAAAGAATCATAAGCTTGAGATTTATTTTTCAAAAGATAAACCTAGGTACCCCTAGAATTACCATCAACAATAGCAAAAAAGAAATGAGCTCCACTAAGTGAAGGAACAGAATAATCTCCCCAAATATCAACATGAATGAGAGCAAAAGGTTCAATGCTCCTATTATTGCTAACAGAAAAAGGTAATCGTGTTTGCTTAGATTTATGACAAACATCACAAGCTTCATCAAAATGTCCAGTGGTAGTGATGCTAGGAATTAATTTCAGCCTTTTAAGAGAGGGATGGCCTAAGCGCATGTGCCACAAAATAGTGTCTGATTCGATAATACTATGACTTGCAATTGCATGACCTCCCTCTAGTTGAAAAATACCATCCCAAAGTCTAGCCACTCCAATTAACATCCTCATATGTAGGTCTTAGAAAACACAAAAGTCAAGAAAGAAGGTAACCAAACAATTTAAATATTTAGTCACTTTGGAGATTGAAAGGGGGTTATATTTGAAATCAAGCACGTATACGACATTTCTTAGGTTAATATTGGGTATTAGATGAGCATTACCAATGTGTGACACAGGAAGGACATAACCGTTTGGTATTTTAACATCTGGATATGATGAAATGGGTTTAACATCATCGAGCAAATTTTTATCGTCTACCATGTGATCAAATGCTCCACTATCTACTATCCATGAGTTTTCCATCAACATGCTCTTACCCGCAAAATTTGCTAAGGCTTCATTACCAGTTATCAAACTATGGCTGCTTGTTTGTCCAAGAATCTCTAGGAGTTTGCAATATTATTCAGTTGTCAAGCCAAGAGTTTGTTAAGCTTGTGATTTAGAGATGTTACTCGATTCTTTATTGTTGAATCTAAGCTTTATGGAGTGAGTGAATTGGTGAAATATCGTTGCCATATTGCTATATCTTTGCTTTTGCCCCAATTTGTTTCTCCAATTTGTTGGATATCCAATTTTCTCAAAACATTTTTCCTTGACATGTCCTGTTTTCTTGTAATGTTCACACTTCTTGGTTGATTGATTTCCAAAATTTTGGATCTTATTAAAATGATGCCTTTCCGTCCCTTTGTGATCTAACCTTGCTACAAAAGCAGCCCCATCGAAGGTAGGTGGTGAATGTAAGCTTTTCAACATAAAGGACTGCTCTTCTTGTAATGTTAAAGAAAAAATCTTCTTGAACGAAGGTATTGGTTCCATAGACAATACATTTGATCTAAACTGATCAAAACTGCTATTCAATCTCAACAAGAACTAATGAGATTTTTCTCTTTCTTGACGGTGCAAATGTTCTTTAGCTACCTTACATCGGCAATGAGGTAAAGGATCACAAATTTGCAATTCTTCCCATAAAGTTTTAAACATTGTGTAGTATTGCATTATGTATTGCCCTTTTCCTTGAGTCATGTTAGAGAATACAATTTTAATTTTGCATATCGATGGTGTATTGCTCTATCCATACCTCTCACAAATTTTTAAACAAATTTGTTGAGTAGTATCTACATTAATAACACTCTCTTGAATCTCTTTGGCTAAAGAATTCCTCAACCATGCCTTTACCATTGTATCATTTTTCCTCCACCGTTGATAATCACTTTATGTCGGATTTGGCATCATCAGACTACCATCAATCAATCGTCCCTTGTTTTTAGCATATAGAGCTATTTCCATGGCATTCTTCCATGCTGCAAAGTTCTCTCTTCTAAAGAGTGTAGTGACAAAAACCAATCTTGGGTGATCGGATGGATACAAGATGTAAGGGGAGTCATCATTTGTTGCATTCACGAGTTTTCCCCCTGTTGATTTATACTCTAATGGTTCTGACATACTCAATTGTAAGCCCGAAAAAATTTCGATTTCTGATTTCTTAAATTGTTTTGATAATTTTAATTATTATTTTGATTATTTTATTTTATTTTTATTTATCAAATTGAGTATAAACTTCTTCATAAACTAATTTTTCTTTATTCAATTATGAATCTACTCTAAACAGTATTAATTAAAGATTTTATTTATAAATTCTTTGTCCGAATGTTGTCTGAGTATTTGATCTTATACGATAAAAATATTATTTGATTTGCTATTAAAATTTTAGACCGTGCTATTTTGTTTAAATTGGATATTTCTTATTTTTGATTAAATTTTTCCAAGACGATTAGTCAACAAGAAATTTAAGAAGATCCATGTTGCAATTATTTTATTAAATATATATATTTATATAAGATAAATTTCGGTGGATATGTCTGACACTAGTTTTGTTGACCTTAAGCTCTCTTTGACTTTATATATATATATATATATATATATGCTTAAGCTGCGTTTTCCTTCTTTCTTTCTTTTGTTTTCTCTTCTCTCCGTTTTGGATTTCTTCTATTTTCTCTGTTTCAATTTCCTTTCTTCTTTTCTTTGTTTTTCCTCTTCTTCTTCCTTGGACAACAACGGTCCGATTAAGGTGAGTCCTTCTTCTTCCTCTGTTTCTTTTTCTTCTTCCTCCTCTGTTTCTTCTTCTTCTTCTTCTTCTTCCTCGCACAGCCCACGCAGCTCCACCCAGCCACCGCACCACAACACACACGCTCCACCGCAGCATCACCCCACCACACACGCACCGCTGCACACGGGCAGAGCAGGTGCTCTGCCCCCACCGAGCCTCCACTCGCACCTCACGCGCGCTGGAAGGCCCCATGGGCGCTCGGAGCAGCGCTCAACGAGCGCCCAGCCTAGCGCTCCAGCAGCGCTAGCCAGCGCTCAGCGAGCGCTCAAGGAGCGCTGAAGGAGCGCTCATGGAGTGCTCGAGCAGCGCTCCAGCGCTCCAGCGCTCAGCGAGCGCTCGTGGAGAGCACAGTGAGCGCTCATGGAGCGCACAGCGAGCGCTCCAGCGCTCGAGCTTGCGCCCCTGGTGAGCGCTCCATGCAGCGCCAGCAGCCACGCTGCTTCTCCCTCCCGAAGCAGCCCTGCTGCTTCTCATGGAGCTATATATATATATATGTATGCGTATATGTTATATATATGTAATTAGTATATATGTATATGTTATAATATATATATATAGTTTGTATATGTATAATGTATATGTATAAGCTCTTATATGCTATATATTTATATATTCATACTTATATATCCTATAAGATATGTCATATTTCTTGCTATATATATATATCTATGCTTTGTTTTTATATAAGAATTAAATTATTAATATAAGATAAGTATGTTAATTTATTTAGATGTTTATATATAGACGTAAATATGATATATATTGTTATTATTATTGTTATTACTCATATTTATTAAATTATTTCCTTTAACCTTTCAATACGTATTATATATATATATATATATCTATATGTTTAGTTACTTATATTACTTGGTTAAAATTTCTTTATCTTTAATAATAATATTTTTTATTATTTATTTCTATTAGTTGTTATTATTATTTTGCTTATATTTCAAATAACTCTAAAATATTTAGTAAACGACCTTTGTACGTAAAATTTAAGTTAATCAATTATATTAGCTATATAAGGTTTTAGTAATAGATTCCAGAAATATAGGAAGTCTGTAGTATAGATATATATATATATATATATATATTAGATGTTTTTAGTCAATTCTTATAGTATATTTCCATCTTTACTTATATTCAGGTGATTCTGACTCTGAGCTTGACCTGCCTGTTGACTATTACGACTGACAAGAAATATGGACAGGTGAGTATATTCCTATGATCTCTATATTTGATTGTGGTTGTAGAATAGAATTAATCAAGTAATCAAATATTAAGGGGTTGGGAAATAAACTGTGACTGTGGTTACTTGAATTGGTTGATGAAATATTGTAATTATATTCTAACCCATTGGATGCTATAGAATAGAAATGAAAGTGTATGAAACTTGTTTGCACGCCAAGTAAATAAATATAAACCAATATGACATAATAATTGAATACATTCATGCATAGCATTCATGCACGTAGAAGGCCATCACCACTACACCTTGATCCGGATGGGCCGCACTGTCCCGTGAGGATGGTGAACATGGAGGACCAAAGTGGTATATACCTAGTGTGTACCATGGGCCTTGTTCTAGGGGAATGGGAACTAAGTCGTCCTGGGGAGACGGCCCTTCTCCTAGAATCGCGCCGAGTCATTGTTTCGGATTTATTACTTCACTGGGATGTTGTTATATGTATATTATTTTGATATATAAAAAGTTTTCTTGAGAAATTTGATTCCGAAGTATATTAATCTGGGTGCTGATGAGTGGATGTACCCCAACCCCGGATTCGGAGGGCGCAATTCCGAATATGTATATGGTTACCGGTTGGCTATATATATTTGTTCACTTGATTGTTTGCATTGCATATGTTTGAATTAATAACTTGCTTGAATGGTATAGTGTGAGGAATATAACTCACTGAGCCTGTGGTCGCTCACTTCCTTACAGTTTATTGTCACAGGACTATCTTTGGCACCAGTCAGGATGAGGCTACCCCAGGTTAGCTCCCCTTTGGATTCAGGGTTTTGAGGGAAGGATACGAGGGTTGAAGAGAGTTCCTTCTTCTTTTTCCTGGGAGGGGTTTTTAAATAAATCTTTGAAACAGGATTGTAATATTTATAGGATCAGTAACCCAACTGCTTTGTTGTATACACTCTTAAACTACTTTTCTTTTAATGTTATATTTCTGCAGTAGATTAAGTTAGTTTTGAGACTATTAGTTGTATTTTATATGGCTAATCTGGTACTATCAAACCCTGTGGTTATCTATTCAGGATACGCTTCTGCACAATATTTATGGCTTTAAGAGATTTATGATTTAAATCTTAAGCCGGATATTGTGTATGGCGGAACTGTCCCGTCTAAGATACCCTCGGGGCGTGACAGTTTTGGATTGGTATCAGAGCGGTGTTTAAGCATTGGCGCTTAATCAGACCTTAGAAGTAAGAAAACAAACCTTACTGAGAGATGAGTGGGGTATAACCAAGTGGGTAATATATAGTAATTATAGAATTATATTTTATAGATATATTTATGGAAAATAAAGAACTAAGTTAGTTTTCTTTTCTTTTCTTATTTTTGTAGAAATCTTATCTTCAAGTTCGGGATGAGTGGATCACTTTCCGTCTTCAACCTGAAAGAGTCTGATTTCCTATCGTCATAGACTTCGTGTTCTTTGCGAGGATCTTGCTCTATACGGGAGGCCTAAGGATATAGATACAGTTATTACTTGGTGGCGAGCAGGATTGTGGGGTGAATGGCATGATAGGATGCTTAAGCTGCAGTTTCATACATCCGCTGGACTCTGACTGATATTGAGACTATGTATGTTCTTGAGGAGGTGGCACTTTTATTTGGACATGAGGGAGTGCCATTTGAGGATGTGATATTCTTAGTTGGCCCTGGGACACCACCCGGCAGACCTGATTTTAGGACTTGGGTACAGATGAGTCCAGAGTTAGCATATGCTAGAGATTTCTGTAGAGATCACCAGGCTATGATGGCTGCCCATCATGCGGGAGTTTTTTCAGCATATGCACAGCGATGGATGCCGACTACGCATCCACCACCAGAGGGACCTGATACAGGAGGATATTCTTTAGCAGCAGCAGATGATTTTCCCACCTTATCAGCACTGGCAGGACAGATCGTACCGACGTGGGACTTTCCGTTACCACCGATACCTCCGCCTTTGTGGGACCCCCCGCCTCAGTCTATTATGGACCCTGTGTATCAGCCGATATGGGAGCCTGTCTCTCAGGTTGGTGTTCAGATAGAGGATGAGACACCTGAGGCTGTTCAGCAGGCTTGGCAGTTTGCCGAGAGTGTCATGTCTCCTTTGGAGTCGTTGCCTATGACATTTCAGGAGCTTTCCATTGAGTTATTTCCTGCTGGAGATGATAGTTTCCCTTTTGTTCAGGAGCCTTTTCTGCCACCACAGGATGTTGGGGACTTGGTTTTTACAGGGGATGCAGCTGTTGCTGATGTTCAGCCTCCCATGTCTACGGATACTATAGCTGACCCTTCTTTACTTGATACATCGCGTTTCTTTGCTCCAGACCCTGAGGACAGTTCATCTAGCATCGCTTCTTCAGACAGTCCACCTCGGACTTTACCTCCAGTAGATGGAGTGTGATGATGAGCACAGCCCTTATAGTTAGTAGTAGATGGAAGGAATAGTCGAAAATGATTTCACTTTTGGTGTATATATAGAAATCATCCATGATTATTCTTCATAGTTAGGGCTAGGTTGCTATTAGGGTTTTGATGTATTTTTGGGGGAATTCTTTTTGGAATCTTATGTATCCAGGGTTGACGGTGTATTGACTTAGATAATATCTCCCTGTGGTTTTCCTTTGATGTCTTTTGAGAATAGGAAAACATGTATTAAGATTCCATGTAAATAGTTGTGTGATCTTTTGTATATAAGAACCACTTGTAAGAGTTGTCCTAAAGGAGGCAACTACCTTATCAGTGTATCTAACTTGACTAAAAGTTAATAGAAGTATAACTTTTGCTATTTTCTTTGTACGATTGTGTAATAATGTTAATACTTTATTGAAATTTTGTTTTAATAATATATATAGTTTATATTTATTAATTATACGAGAAATTTTCTTCTTCATGTTGATGTACAGACCATCCGGAAGAGGTCGTGGACGACCCCCACGTCGTGCTTATGTTTTTCATAGAGATCCCGAACCTCAAGCAGCTCCGCCCGAACAAGATGCACCACCGCCGCCTCCAAGGCAAGATAGATCTGATGAAGTTTTGGCTACCATTGCTCGTTTGGCAGATATAGTTGGAGCTTTAGCACAAGGAGGTCCGCAAGCTCCGGCCCCAGCAGTACCAGTACCACCACCCCCGGTGATCCCAGTAGCTCCAGCAGCACCAGCACCAGCACCACCACCTCCGGTGATTCCAGTAGCCCCAGCGGCACCAGTACCACCTCCAGAAATTCCAGTTGATCCAGTTCCACTGCCTCCACTACCACCAAGACCATATAGGAGCATGTTACCTGAGTTTATTAAATGCAACAGGTACTTTGATGGATCCTACGGCCAGCCAGATGAGGCCGAAGATTGGTTAGCTCAAGTGGAGAGATCTTTTGCTGCTTTTGAGGTACCATAAAATTTGAAACTGAATTCACAGCAAGTTATTACAAATGCCAATAGCCCTGAGTCTTAGAAATTTTCCAGAAAACTGAATTCAGCAAGTTATTACAACATGCCCCTGAGTCTTACGAAATAGTGAGGAGTTAAAATGCAAGTTTTTCTCAGTGGGTTGGATGAAGATATGAGGTGTAGATTAGAAGAATTTGGAGTTAACACCTATCAGGCTTTGGTGGAGAAAGCTCGGGTGTTAGAAAATGCTAGAAAAAGAAAAAGTAAGCAAGAAGAAAAAAGGTGAATGTGTTCGGAAGAAGACCATTTGAAGGGCCAAGATTCAAAAATAGATTTAAGAAACCCATGTTTCAAAGGCCCTACTCTGGTAAAAGAGCAGAAATAGTCAGGATGTCAAATGCTGGAAATGCAATGGAGACCATAAACCAAGGTCTTGCCCCCAATTGAGGAATAAATGTTATTTCTGTGGAGATGCTACGCATTTGATTAATGATTGTCCAAAGAAACCAGTTACTACTTGTTTCATTTGTAAACAAACTGGGCACTTCTCTAACACTTGCCCAAAAAGACAGATGAATGCAATCAAACCAGTAATTGGTACAGGAAATAATTCTGCTGAAAGGAAGAATGGAGGACAAAATAATCGTTCTGGAGGACGACTATTCAATCTTGAAACTACTTGGGATTGTGGTATGATGAGATCAAATCAGAATTACTGGAATGGATCATGAAGATGCTTATTCTTCCGGACTTATTGCAGGTATATATCTAAGTTAAACTCTTTTCTTTTACTAAAGTGGGAATTTCAATATTCTTAGAGATAAAGCCCTAGTAGTAAATTAGATTTGTTAAGTTGATATAGGTTGATAATAGAAAACACTAATAGTTTCTTTTAATAACTTTACATAATTCGTTAATTCAGGAAATATTTCCATAGCAAATCATATCGTCTATGCCTTGTTTGATTCTGGTGCTACACACTCTTTCATCACTCCCAAGGCAGCAAAACGAACCGGGATGCCCACAACAGTGATTCCAGGAAGTTTTAGTGTGAAGATTCCAACTGGTAGTATTGTGAATTCTAAGGAAGTAATTAAGGATTGTCCCCTTAAATTACAGGATCATGATACTACTACTGATTTGATAGTATTGGAAATAAATAAATATGAAGTGATTTTGGGCATGAATTGGATGACCAAAACAAAAGTTACAATTGATTGCCAGAGGAAAGAAGTAAATTTCCAAGCTGCAAATGGATCTCGAGTTGTTTTTGTTGGAGGATTGGTGATTCCACAACAAAAGGAATTAAGTTCATTTGAACTAATGTTAAGTAATGGGCATCGTCAATGGGATTCAAACTTTCTGTATGCTTCTGAGGGAGAAAAGAAAGAAGATAATATTGCGGAAATTTTGGTAGTAAAGGAATTTCTTGATGTTTTTCCGGAAAAGTTATCGAGTTTACCACCAAAACGGGAAATTGATTTTGGAATTGATTTGGTACCTGGTACCGAACCAATCTCAAAGGCACCATATAGAATGGCTCCACTTGAACTACGGGAATTAAAGAAACAATTGCAAGAATTATTGGAGCAAGGTTTTATCAGACCTAGTGTTTCTCCTTGGGGAGCCCCTGTTTTATTTGTGAGGAAAAAGGATAATTCCTGAGATTGTGTATTGATTATAGAGAGTTGAATAAAGTAACAATAAAGAACAAATATCCTTTGCCGCGTATTGATGATTTGTTTGATCAATTACAAGGGGCTACCGTTTTCTCCCGAATTGACTTGAGATCGGGTTATCATCAACTCAGAATTAAGCCTGAAGATGTGCCAAAAACAGCTTTTCGAACCAGATATGGGCACTGAGTTTTTGGTTATGCCATTTGGCTTGACCAATGCCCCTGCTGCATTTATGGATTTAATGAATCGGATATACAGATCATTATTGGATAAATGTGTCATTGTTTTCATCGATGACATTTTAGTCTATTCAACGACTGAACAACACGTTGAGCATCTAAGACTGGCATTACAAATTTTGAGAGAACACAATTGTATGCCAAATTTTCCAAATGTGATTTCTGGTTAAATGAAATTTCTTTTCTAGGGCACGTAATTTCAGGAAAAGGTGTATCTGTGGATCCTGCAAAGATCGAAGCAATTGTTAGTTGGAAACAACCAGAAAATGTTACAGAGATAAGAAGCTTCTTGGGGTTAGCAGGTTATTACAGAAAATTTGTGAAGGATTTTTCAAAAATTGCTCGACCCCTTACCCAATTGACTCAAAAGTATGAGAAGTTTGAATGGAATGATAAGAGAGAGGAAAGTTTCCAGGAGTTAAAGAAAAGATTGGTCTCAGCACCGATATTAACCTTGCCAAATAGTGAAATACCATTCACTGTTCACAGCGATGCATCAAAAAATGGGCTTGGTTGTGTGTTGATGCAAAATGGTAAGGTAATTGCTTATGCTTCAAGGCAATTGAGACCCTCTGAGAAAAATTATCCTACCCACGATTTGGAGCTAGCAGCAGTTGTCTTTGCTCTCAAGTTATGGCGACATTATTTATATGGGCAAAGATGTGAGATTTATTCAGATCATCAGAGTCTTAAATATTTATTCACTCAAAAGGAATTAAATATGAGACAAAGAAGATGGTTGGAGTTAATCAAGGATTATGATCTTAGAATAAATTATTGTCCTGGAAAAGTAAATGCTGTAGCTGACGCTTTAAGTAGGAAAAATCATGCAGAAGTTGCCGCATTACTTACGTCTCAAAAAGAGATGATTCGAGAATTTGAACGCTTGAATATTGAATTTGCTTGGCATGAATCAGAGGTTGAGTTGGCTAATATAATAATTGAGCCCACATTGATTGAAAGGATAAAAGAAGCTCAGCAGCATGACTCCACCTTGCTTTTGGTGAAACAAGAAACACAACAAGGAAGGTATACAGATTTCAAAATTGGAGATGATGGATTGATACGCCTGAATAACAGATTATGTGTGCCTAATGATCAAGAACTTCGGAAGGAGATTATGAGTGAGGCTCATACGTCTGGGTATACAGTACATCCCGGAGGTACTAAAATGTACCAAGATCTGAAAAATCATTTTTGGTGGAATGGGATGAAACGTGATGTGGCAAATTTTGTACAAAAATGTGAAGTGTGCCAACAAGTAAAAGCTGAGCATCAACGGCCAGGAGGGCTGCTAAAACCCTTACCTATTCCGGAATGGAAGTGGGATCAAATTACCATGGATTTTGTGAGCGGATTACCAAAAACACTATCCAAAAATGATGCCATATGGGTGATAGTGGATCGGTTGACAAAATCATCACATTTCTTGCCAATTAATATGACATACTCCTTGGATAAGTTAGCAAAACTATATATCCGAGAAGTGGTGAGATTGCATGGAATTCCAGCAGGTATTGTATCAGACAGAGATCCTAGATTTGTATCCAAGTTTTGGATAAGTTTACAAAAAGGTTTGGGTACTAAATTACGATTTAGTACCGCTTATCACCCTCAAACAGATGGACAATCTGAAAGGACTATCCAAACATTGGAAGATATGCTCAGGGCATGTGTTATGGAATTCAAAGGAAATTGGGATGAACACTTGCCTTTAGTGGAATTTGCGTACAACAACAGTTATCATTCCACTATTCAAATGCCCCCTTATGAAGCACTATATGGGAGGAAATGTCGATCACCATTATTCTGGGATGATGTGGAGAAACTCGTACTAGGACCTGATTTGATACAAGATGCTGCAGAGAAAGTGAGAATCATTCAACAAAGAATGAAGGAAGCTCAAGATAGGCAGAAAAGTTGGGCAGATTTAAAACGACGAATCTTGGAGTTCGACATTGGGGATCATGTGTACTTGAAAATAAGTCCTATTAAGAGTATACATCGGATTCGAACAAAAGGAAAATTGAGCCCCCGATATATTGGACCTTTTGAGATCCTGGAGAGGTAGGAAACTTGGCTTATCGACTAGCCTTGCCACCAAACTTATCCGGTATACACAACGTGTTCCATGTATCTGTATTAAGAAGACACATTCCCGATCCGGATAAAGTTGTTGAATTGGAGCCAGTACAGTTGAAAGCGAATTTAACATACGAAGAACATCCAATTCGGATTTTGGATCACAAGGTTCAAAAATTGAGGAACAAAGAAATCAGATATGTGAAAGTTTTGTGGAAAAATCATAATCAAGAAGAAGCTACTGGGAATCTGAGGAAGAAGTGAAACAAAAATATCCTCACTTACTTCAAAACTCAGGTAAATCTTTGTTTTGAGGACAAAACTTCTTAAGGAGGGTAGGATGTGAGCTCCGAAAAATTTCCGATTTCTGATTTCTTAAATTGTTTTGATAATTTTAATTATTATTTTGATTATTTTATTTTATTTTATTTATCAAATTGAGTATAAACTTCTTCATAAACTAATTTTTCTTTATTCAATTATGAATCTACTCTAAACAGTATTAATTAAAGATTTTATTTATAAATTCTTTGTCCGAATGTTGTCTGAGTATTTGATCTTATACGATAAAAATATTATTCGATTTGCTATTAAAATTTTAGACCGTGCTATTTTGTTTAAATTGGATATTTCTTATTTTTGATTAAATTTTTCCGAGACGATTAGTCAACAAAAATTTAAGAAGATCCATGTTGCAATTATTTTATTAAATATATATATTTATATAAGATAAATTTCGGTGGATATGTCTGACACTGTTTTGTTGACTTTAAGCTCTCTTTGACTTTATATATATATATATATATATATGTTAAGCTGCGTTTCTTTTGTTTTCTCTTCTCTCCGTTTTGGATTTCTTCTATTTTCTCTGTTTCAATTTCCTTTCTTTTCTTTTTCTTTGTTTTTCCTCTTCTTCTTCCTTGGACAACAACGGTCCGATTAAGGTGAGTCCTTCTTCTTCCTCTGTTTCTTTTTCTTCTTCCTCCTCTGTTTCTTCTTCTTCTTCTTCTTCTTCCTCGCACAGCCCACGCAGCTCCACCCCAGCCACCGCACCACAACACACACGCTCCACCGCAGCATCACCCCACCACACACGCACCGCTGCACACGGGCAGAGCAGGGTGCTCTGCCCCCACCGAGCCTCCACTCGCACCTCACGCGCGCTGGAAGGCCCCATGGGCGCTCGGAGCAGCGCTCAACGAGCGCCCAGCCTAGCGCTAGCCAGCGCTCAGCGAGCGCTCAAGGAGCGCTGAAGGAGCGCTCATGGAGTGCTCGAGCAGCGCTCCAGCGCTCAGCGAGCGCTCCAGCGCTCCAGCGCTCAGCGAGCGCTTGTGGAGAGCACAGTGAGCGCTCATGGAGCGCACAGCGAGCGCTCCAGCGCTCGAGCTTGCGCCCCTGGTGAGCGCTCCATGCAGCGCCAGCCCACGCTGCTTCTCCTCCCGAAGCAGCCCTGCTGCTTCTCATGGAGCTATATATATATATATATTATATATGTATGCGTATATGTTATATATATGTAATTAGTATATATGTATATGTTATATATATATAGTTTGTATATGTATATATGTATATGTATAAGCTCTTATATGCTATATATTTATATATTCATACTTATATATCCTATAAGATATGTCATATTTCTTGCTATATATATATATCTATGCTTTGTTTTTATATAAGAATTAAATTATTAATATAAGATAAGTATGTTAATTATTTAGATGTTTATATATAGACGTAAATATGATATATATTGTTATTATTATTGTTATTACTCATATTTATTAAATTATTTCCTTTAACCTTTCAATACGTATTTATATATATATATATATCTATATGTTTAGTTACTTATATTACTTGGTTAAAATTTCTTTATCTTTAATAATAATATTTTTTATTATTTATTTCTATTAGTTGTTATTATTATTTTGCTTATATTTCAAATAACTCTAAAATATTTAGTAAACGACCTTTGTACGTAAAATTTAAGTTAATCAATTTATATTAGCTATATAAGGTTTTAGTAATAGATTCCAGAAATATAGGAAGTCTGTAGTATATATATATATATATATATATATATATATATTAGATGTTTTTAGTCAATTCTTATAGTATATTTCCATCTTTACTTATATTCAGGTGATTCTGACTCTGAGCTTGACCTGCCTGTTGACTATTACGACTGACAAGAAATATGGACAGGTGAGTATATTCATATGATCTCTATATTTGATTGTGGTTGTAGAATAGAATTAATCAAGTAATCAAATATTAAGGGTTGAGAAATAAACTGTGACTGTGGTTACTTGAATTGGTTGATGAAATATTGTAATTATATTCTAACCCATTGGATGCTATAGAATAGAAATGAAAGTGTATGAAACTTGTTTGCACGCCAAGTAAATAAATATAAACCAATATGACATAATTTGAATACATTCATGCATAGCATTCATGCACGTAGAAGGCCATCACCACTACACCTTGATCCGGATGGGCCGCACTGTCCGTGAGGATGGTGAACATGGAGGACCAAAGTGGTATATACCTAGTGTGTACCATGGGCCTTGTTCTAGGGGAATGAGAACTAAGTCGTCTTGGGGAGACGGCCCTTCTCCTAGAATCGCGCCGGGTCATTGTTTCGGATTTATTACTTCACTGGGATGTTGTTATATGTATATTATTTTGATATATAAAAAGTTTTCTTGAGAAATTTGATTCCCGAAGTATATTAATCTGGGTGCTGATGAGTGGATGTACCCCAACCCCGGATTCGGAGGGCGCAATTCCGAATATGTATATGGTTACCGGTTGGCTATATATATTTGTTCACTTGATTGTTTGCATTGCATATGTTTGAATTAATAACTTGCTTGAATGGTATAGTGTGAGGAA
Source organism: Combretum micranthum (assembly GCA_024138025.1). Taxonomy (NCBI): domain Eukaryota; kingdom Viridiplantae; phylum Streptophyta; class Magnoliopsida; order Myrtales; family Combretaceae; genus Combretum; species Combretum micranthum. Next base: position 106,677 of record JAMXBD010002213.1, on the reverse strand, counting down.
TATAACTCGCTGAGCCTGTGGTCGCTCACTTCCTTACAGTTTATTGTCACAGGACTATCTTTGGTACCAGTCAGGACGAGGCTACCCACAGGTTAGCTCCCCTTTGGATTCAGGGTTTTGAGGGAAGGATACGAGGGTTGAAGAGAGTTCCTTCTTCTTTTTCCTGGGAGGGGTTTTTAAATAAATCTTTGAAACAGGATTGTAATATTTATAGGATCAGTAACCCAACTGCTTTGTTGTATACACTCTTAAACTACTTTTCTTTTAATGTTATATTTCTGCAGTAGTTATTAAGTTAGTTTTGAGACTATTAGTTGTATTTTATATGGCTAATCTGGTACTATCAAACCCTGTGGTTATCTATTCAGGATACGCTTCTGCACAATATTTATGGCTTTAAGAGATTTATGATTTAAATCTTAAGCCGGATATTGTGTATGGCGGAACTGTCCCGTCTAAGATACCCTCGGGGCGTGACACTCAATGGTTAAGGCCTTTTCCTTTGCTCTGATACAATGAGAAAGATGTGAAAAAAGTGATATTATTCATAATAGAATGTCACATTTCATTGTATCTAATGAAAAAGATTTATAATGATATAGTACAAGACACGAAAAAAAAGAAGATAAAGAAGTCAACAAAAAAGTCTCCTATAATTAAGCTAAGACAAAAAATACTCCTATATTTGAGGAAAGTACACTACTATATTATTGGAAAAGAATATGTAGCAATATTATAGGGATATTCTCTAGTACCAATCAAGTATTGAATGAGGAGCTATTAAATGTTCCATGTTGAGGATAGTTTATATAAAATTGTTTGAGCCTTTCTTAATATTCATGAAGGTTTTTAGCATCTCTCTTTTTTTATTCTACGTACCTCCCTTCTTAAGTGTGAAGTGGGAAAAATTTGTCAAGTAATAGTTTAAACATACTTATTTATGTGGTTATGCAACTTGAAGGTAAAGAGCATAATTAATTATAGGCTCTTTCACTTATTAAGAATCAAAAGACACTTGTTTTCGTTTGCTCTTTAGATTCCTTTACAATCTTATGCTAGTATAAACCATATAAAATTAATTCAAATGCACGTGATCACTACAAGAATTTTGATATAAGGTGACGTTTGCAAATTTTGCAAATGTGACCCATTTTTTTTAACTTAGAATCATCCACTAAAGCATACTATTAGCTACGTTTGTGGAACATTCATTTAACTTGTAAACCTTTCCTTAAAATAAGAGTGACTAATTTTTATTTAACAATTTACCCACCCTAAAAAAATGAAAAATTAAATTCCCCTAAAACATCCTGCCATTTCAAAAACAATGGACAAAAGGAAAAAAAGAACACCCTCCTCTTACTAAACATGACTTTCCCTATTTCTTCATAGCAAAAAAAACCCTCACCCTATAATAACGTTTGTTCCACCTCCGACAGATCCCTCTGTTCCACCTCCATCCGATCTTTCCATTCCGCATGTAACTAATCTCTCCATCTACAATACCAATTTCTTTTCGAGCATTTGAGCGAAGAAAGACCTCTTGCAAATCTTCAACTACAGGGTCTTCAATTATTGATCAGTCTAGACACAACATCCAGGTTTGTACTTACATTTTTTTCTCTTTTTTTTTTTTTTAAACTTTTATTTAGTTGCCTCTTCAAATCTTTTTGCTTTCATTGCACAGATACCATACTTTGATTTGGGTTTGTGTCAGAATCATGGTAAAATCGCGAGTTTATAGTTAAGCTTGATGGGATCTCTAGTCATAATGCTTTTATAGCATTTCTAACTTCCGCCCTATTTTTAACTAAGCTAATTGGGATTTGAAAGCCGACCCATCTTGTGTTTTGCACTTCTGATTAGAATTTTTTTTTTTTTTTTTCTTTTCTTGAAAACTTTCACTTTCTTTTTGTTCTGGTTGTGGGTAGGCATTTAGCTGGTTAATTTGGGGCTAAGTTTTCGTTGAACACCGACACTACTGAATTCTTAGAGAAAAGAACACATTGAAGTTTCAGCCCTAGGGTATAGTAATTTTTGACATGATACAATTGCACAACATACTAAAAACATGACCAGAGAGATAAAGCATGAAATCATGGCTAGATATAGGAAAAAAAGAAAAAATATATATATATATACATTACACCAAAATGGCATTTATTCAATTTTGTGGATTTTGATATTGAAATGAATTAGACACAAAATGAAAAACAAGCACAACTAGCCATTAGGAATTGCCATCCCTAAGTCCATCAAAATTACTTTCTCGGTTCTTGTCCTTTTTTACTGTTTGGCAACCGAAACCATAGCCATTATTAATTTAATGAGTGTAAGATATTTTGTCATGCCCCGAAGGGTACCCTAACCATGGCAGTCCGCCATATACAATATTAAAGCCTAGGAATGATCACCTTAGTCATGCGAAGGCTTCCATATTATGTACAAGGCATCTAAAACATGGAAGAGGCACATCGGAGTGATAAATTTTATGTTGATACAACTTGAGTAACAATATAAAGGAAATTCAATTCACTATACTTCAAATACAAATCATTATACTTCGATTAAAATTCATCAAAAGATTTCACTACATAAAACTATTACAAAGCAATTCACAAAACCTAGCTAATATCTTCAAGCATTCTTATTTCTGCCGGAATCCTGAAGTCATATTCGGCTCCAACCATCTCGGTCCCACTTAGCATTCTTGAGATAACCTGTTCATTCAAACATCTATTGGGTATAAGCTACACTAGCTTAGTGAGAATTTCTTAATTTCGTACCATAACAAGCAAGTTATAAATCATCCATATGCTATGCATGAACAAACATATGAGCAGACAATTATGTATGGGTACCTGGAACCATATATAGAATGGATTTACGCCCTCCGTATCTTGGCTTAGGGATGGTATTGAAAGTCTACATGACTGCTGCTAGTCCCCGAGTCCTTCGGCTCATACACTCGACTTGGCTAGGCTTACACATGGAATGCATCCCCGGTACGCCTTAGTTCCCTATGAATGAGCTCTGATACCGAGTCTCATTATCCAAACTAGTCCTCGGACCATACCGATCGACCTGCGTAGGAGTAACATGCTACCAAATGCAATATGTCTGATGCGATGCATGACCAATTTAATTTTTGCTTAGGTCAAAATATTCATACATTCTTTAAATGACCAACAATATCATACACATAACAGAAATAATATGAACATTACATTATCCAATAAATCGTGGTTTCAATATGCTTTAGTATTCTTTGGCATACATTCATCATAGTCTCATCATCTATCCCATCCCCATTCATATCGATTTTTATCTTGTTCTTATGATTCTAATGCAACTAGCTACAAGCACAAACAAGGTAACAAAAATAAGAAGAAAACTCACTCGGCCATTGGATCACTGGTCTCTTAGTAAAAGTAATCCGGTGGTATGGAATCGTCCATTTCGGGGTCACCTAAAAAGGAAGAAATACTCTAATAAGTATTTCAATTCAAACTAATCCAAACTATCTTATATAAACTATCAAATTCGTAATTCTCGTCCTAAGTGGGAATTCCAACTTAAAACGCAATAACTTGGTCGGTTTTAACTGGAATTTAGCAAATTATATATCGATTTCTATCTACTTCGAAAGATCTATCTAATTCTATATTATTTTCAAGTTTTGAAAACATTTGTGTCACGAAACAGAAGGATCAGATCTGATCAGTAACATCCCCATTTAAAAATAGTTTTGTAATTGTTTGAAATGTTCCTATTTGATAATTCAAGAATACATGAAATATGAATGATTTCCTAACATGAATGACATGTGATGAGTTTAATGTATGCATGATCTTGATGATTTTTGCTAAAAGAAAATTTTATAACTTTTTATTTTGCAAGGCCACAATAACAACTACTTATGAAAAATCTAGTTTTCTAACTTTGACATCACACTAGTGTTTTGGAATTCATTCTTAGGAATTTCTAGTTATCTTAGTTAAAATTGAGTCTTCATAATATATACTACCTAAGGCCTTCATTTTTACATAAAAATTTTATTTTGCACTTTGCAAATATGTTTTCAAATAGGATTTACTAAAAATCCGAATTTTTAGAAATCACTTTTTGAATGATTCCTTTGGGAAAAACTTGTTTAATGCATTAAAATTTAAGACTTTACTATACCTACTACTTAAGGACTTCATTTAATACACAAAACTTTTATTTTGAACTTGGATAATAGGTGTTTTTATGGGCATCATCCAAAGTTACGAATTTTACAAGTTGATACTAACTCAACATTTTTCATCTTGATTCTACTTCTTGTTTTACACATTAATCTCATCAAAACTCATTTCAACTTGTAAAAATCACTACTTAATGATACCTATTACCTATGCCCTTCATTTTTCACATAAAACATGAGTTTTGGAGTTGATAAATGGGTTTTCAAAATTGGTCTTGGTTGAGATCCGAATTTACCAAATTTATTTTTGGACATATCTTTTGATAAAATCCACCTAAACTTAGAAAATCATCCTTTACATATCCTATCTTAAAGCTTCCATTTCTTGAATAAAATCTTCATTTTTGAGTTGTAAAACATGTTTTTAAACTATGCCTTGGCCAAAATCCGAGAATGAGATTTCTATTTTGAAAATAACTTTTGAAAATCACCTTGATTCTTGTAAAAAGAAGTCTTGATGATATACATCCACTAAACCTTCATTTTCTCAACTAAAACTTTCATTTTGAGACTTGGAAAGTGGTTTTTAAATATAGTTTTGTCAAGATACGAATTTTACTATTTTTATTCAAGTTCAAATCTAAGATCTACACATAATATGAACATGAATATAAAGAAATGCATGGTAGTAAACTATAAACTCATAGATCTAAACTTTACTCCTAAAAATTATTCATTTATGATATCTATTCCTTAAGCCCTTCATTTTAAATGAAAAATACACATTTTGAAGTTAAAAATAGCTTTTCTAAATATGGTTCCCTTTTTATCCGAATTTTCAAAAATGATTTTTGTTGAAACTAAAATAGATCTTGAGCTTTCTAAAACTTTTCTACTATCATCAAGCTATTAGAAGTTATTTAAGAAAATAAATCAAAAGTCTAATGCATTTATGAACCTAAAACACTAGATCTAGTTTACTATACTAGTTATAAATGCATGAACACTAAGATAGTTATGTGAATGATGAATATATGCATAAATCATTAGCAATAACAAAATAATAACTCAAATATCAGATCTAAAACATAAACAAAATCAAAGCTAAAAAAAATTAGATCTACAAAATATAACTACTTTTAACAAGAAAATAATAATAATACAAGAGAATAATCATGGAGAAGAGGAGTGTTTCATTTTGCATCATCATCCTTAGCTTTTAAGCTTATGGAAGGTCATTTGATGCATAAAACTCTCACTATACCTTACCTATATCATCTATGAAAGCTTAAAAGAAAGTTTACTTAATGAATCTTCAAGAATGGAGTGTGGAAGTGATTTTTTTGGATGGGGGCAGCTTGTGTTCTTGCAAGAACAAGAACAAAAGAAGAAAGAAAGAGAGGAAAAAGAGAGGAAAAGAGAGAGGTAAATGGTGTAGGGTTTTCAAAGGAATGAAAGGAAGTAAATGAGAGGCATTAAATGGAGAGAGAGGAGTGTTAATTGAAAAAAATAAAAACAAAGGCAGATTTGGGGAGGGAGGGCTGCACGTGAATTCAAGAGAGAGAGAGAGGGAGGGAATTTGGTTGTTTTTGACTTGGAATTGTAATGTAATTAATGATATGTGTAGCTTCTTGAAGAAGGATTTGAAAAAGGGTTATTTTAATTAATTTTGTGGTATTTCAAGAGACAAAAAGGGCAGCAAAAAGGAGTCAAAATCTGCCATGAAGTGATATAATGAAGTGTAGAAAGATTGAAGTGAAAAAGAAGTGATGTGTGAAAGGTGTACTTAAAGGTATGGGTTTGTAAGAGTACTTTCTTAATAAATAAAATAAAAATAATAAAAATATAGAAAATGTATTCAAAATATTTGTAGCAGATTTTTCATAAAAATAAAATAATATAATTTATTTATTTTAGTGAATTATCAAATAAGTTACCAGTATGATCAAAATACGCAAATATGAGCTATAAATGATATTTTTATAACTCGAAAAATTCAAAAAAATTATTTTATGAAAATAAAAATATTTTTAAATATTAAATTAATTTTTTTATTTTTATATCGGTCTTAAATAGAAATTGATCCCGTAAAAACCCAAACGAACTAAATTTTGGAAAAACAAAATTTTCTATGATACATAAAATATTTATCTAAAAATATAAGGGTTCGTAAGAATAATAAAATTGTATAATGAATAGTAGTGAATAGTACCAAAAGACTAATTAAGTATCCGTAGTAATGAAATACGAATAAAATTGCAAAATCAGATAATTCTAGTTATCGAAAAATTATAAAACTGATATTTTAGAAATCCTTATGAAAATACGAGTCTAACGGTATTAATGGTATATTTTTTTATATCTCGAGCCCCTAGACACTTTTCGAAGTCTGTATCTAAACGGGTTCGAAATAAGTCAAAAATTTAAATCTGATATTTTTAAGCGACCTTATATTACTACGAGCTATTCTACACACTTAAACTACACCTCGGCCTCTAGAGTTAAGGGCGTGAGATTGCCGGACTTAAACTATTGTATTCCACTTAGGGTCTCCATTGATTTTCCATTTAGATCTTTGCCAATTTGGAAACTGACGTTTTATGTTTATACAACATATTTAGTTTGAGATAATTATTTTAAAATTTATTTTTGTAAGTATTTAATATCTCTTAACTTTTTAGGAATTCTTGAATGAGTTTTATTTCTGAAAGTTTATCTTATTTACTTTTTAATAATTTTTTTGGGTTCTATATTACCAGATTTTACAATTCAGAGTTAAGTATGGAATTTGTTGTACGTAGTGGTTTTGAATTTGAAAACTGTTGAGTTTTTATTTTATTTAAGGAATCTTATTTTCTCAAGATTAAGAAATTTCCGGATTTTTCGTGATTAGGACTAGTCAAAATTCGTTTTAATTTGAGTCATTTTTAGGGTTTATTTTTTAAGTTAATTTTGGAATTATTTATCGAATTTTCCGGGGCTTACATATTTGCCAAAGTACCAGCTGATGCCACCCCTGTAAGTTGGTAGTATACATTTTGATTGGTTTTATTTTGCACTAATTCTAGAAAATTGAAATACGCAAATAGAAGATTGAAAAAAAAAAAAAAAGCTTTTGATAATAACAACAGAAGCTCTGCTACGTTGCATTATCTTCAACAAATGCTCTATATTTAGTATGATCTCCATGTATTTCATTTTTGCAAGGTCCTTCCTAAGATTTTGAGCGTCATGTCTTCAGTTTGGTATATAACACTAGTGCTTTTGATGTAGCATTTGAATGTGGCCAGTGGGTTTTGCTAATTGTTTCTACAAAAGTTATCAAGTCTCCTTGACTTTCACCATGTGTCCAAAAAGCTTCTTCATGTTTACATGTTTATGTATTTAGTTAATATTAATCTATTATTATTATTTTTCTTTGTTGCATCCTATTTTATTTTAATTATTATTTAATGTTAAATTTATGGATATTTTAGATGCTTTATGTGTCAAATTTGAAAATGTTCAGCTAACTTTATGTTTAATGTTAAACATCTGAGATGCTGAGAACTTAACCAAATCTGAAAATGTTCAGCTAGCTTTTTGGGTATTTTAGATGCTTAGCCATTGTCCCTAGAAACGATGAACAAATTGGACTTCTCGATTAAATTTAGACTTTGGAGTATCAAAGTTCTGTCATTTTCATAACATGCTTGAGGTGACTATTACTCTTATACTGATATATCAATCATTATGGCTGTGTTGTAGGATTTGCTTCATTTGAACTACTTATATGGTGATTCGTACTCTTTGTGCCTTATGGAAAAATGTTTGTAACTTTTTCCACTTTTTTAAATTTGAAAATGTTCATGCGGATAGTGAAGTTCCACTAAAAAATAGAATTAAATGCAAAACGAAGTTGATTATGACAGTTTTGAATATAGTACTCCTTAGTAATTCCTTGATGGCTAAGATTTTGTAGCTATTGATTATGCCGGAGGTTTTCCATTGGAGTGGTGGTCAGTTTTTTGGGATATATTCATATCTAGGACTGATAAAAACCATTCAGAAACTGCAACATTTTATAATGAGGTGCGGTATCTTTTCAAATAACACAAGCTCTTCCATTTAGTGTTAGTAAAATGGTTTTCTATGCATGTATCCTTTTATAGTATGTTAGACAGGAAGAAGCAAGTGTTGTTGCCACGTTTGATTACTTTGACATTTAATGTAATATTGTATGATAGCATGATTACGATTCACTAATAATCTTATAGCCATCTGTGATTTCAAGTTATGAAGCTGTTGAGTTAGTTTGCAATGTCTCTTATGAGAGAACCTAAACTTCTAATTTTTTTGCATCTAAAAAAGCCAAAATGCTATTTTTGTCAAAATTCCCTATACTATTTCATTCATGTGCATTTCCATAATTCTAGCCATGATTTTTAGTTTGGGGATTGACAAGGCCCCATAAATGATTCTCCTGTGATTTTTCCCTTTGAAATTTGTAGACCCAACTAATAAGAGCTAGGGAACGTCAACAACGACAGGAATATCACAAGCTACTGGAAGAGCAGAAGTAACATCTCTTATTGAGCAGGATTTTCTTCCATAGCAGCTAAGACAACAAATAATGAAACAGCAAAAACCCCAGAGATAGGTCATACCTATTATAAGAACCTTAGAGGGTCTTGTTGGTCGTGAAGCAATAATGATGCAGAAACATGATATATCAAATTTCTTGACAACTAAGGTGCTTGAGGGACAACAAAGCTTCTAACGCAGGTTGGTGCCTTTGCTAATGAGCTATTAAGGTTGAGCATTATAATCATGGATTGGAATGCAACATGCCATTTTTTTCAATTCTTTAGAATATTCTAGTAATCAGATTGAATATTTTCATACATAAAAGTTTTAGAAGTGATGTGAGCCACCTTTTGAATCCAAATCAGTTGTTAGTGTTGTAAACCCCTGAATTTTTCAAAATTCTTAGAAAATAATCATGGGGTTAAATACCAAAACCAAAACCCTGAAAACCAACCCAAGTTAAAACTGAATCCTAAACAAGGTCAAAATACGAAATTTCAAAAACCTTAGGAAAAATAAGAATAGAAATTTAATAATCATTTGATTCGAAATCCGTATGGGAAACAAATCATCTATCTGATCCTTAACACATAAATCAAGACAACATATCCAAATAACACTCAATGACAAAATACTAAAACCCTAAACTATTCAGTGAATTTTAGGATAAAAATTTTCAATTATCACCAAACGTCAAACAGAGTAAACCCATAACCCTAGACTCGATTAAACAATCTCGAGAATTGTTAAATACTAAGTAAATCATAAAAATAAAGTAAATACTTAAATTTTGAGCCAAAAATATAAAACAGTCATAAATCCAAAAATTTTATGATCTTGCAAGTAAATCTCAAAGCCGGAATTAAAACCAGATCCCTAAAGGTCAACTAGGCCAACAATAAATCCTAATAAGAGTAAATCTAACAATCCCGTACTGTAAACCCTTAAACAATAAAATTGAGTTAATAATAAGTTACAATCCGTAATAATATAGTGAAGCTTAAAATTATTAGATTCATCGAAATTTAATTTGTTTTAGACCCAAACGTGAACAGATTTTGAAAATCATACCCCGGTGAACCGAACAATAAAAATAATTCGATAACACCCTTAGACTCGTAATAATATGAGGATTTCAAAAATATCATTTTTATAATCTTTTGGTAACTAAAAATGTAATATATATATATATATATAGCTTATTTACGTATATTTTTTTTTATAGGTATTAATTTATCTTATCTACTATTCATATCACTATTCCATACTACATCTATTCCTACTTTTTCTACTACCTATTCTTATACTCTACCATATCTATTTCTTACAATTTACCTTTCCCATAAAACTCTATTCACATCACAACTTACACATAACTTTTATTGCAAAACAAACTAAATAATATTTTCTCCCCTTATCCTTCAAACCGACGCTACTCACCCATACATACATCTATTTTTTTCTTTTTCAATTTATTTTATTCACCTAAATTCCCTCTACCAATCTCTATAAATACTCCATCTCCCTCCATTTCTTTCACACGCTAATTCACCATAACAAAACTCTCTTAAAATCACTACTCAAATTTTCTCTCTATAATTTCTTCCCATCTTCCCATCTTCCCATTATTTCTATACCACAACAACCTCTCTTTTTCCACCATCTACATCTCTACATTCGATAAAATCCCTACCAATATTTTTTTTCATGTTGTGTAACTCAACATGACCATAGTGTTTCCTAAACCTATAAGTGTTATGAAGCAATACTATGTTCATGTTTTTTTTGTTCTTGCTCATGCACAAAATCTCTTTTTATTATGTTATTTTATTGTTGTTATATTGTTATTATTGCTTTAATCTAACTCCGATTTATTAGTAAATATATATATATGTATATATTTCTTTGAGCATATAAGCTCACCAACATAACTTTTATTTATGCTCATGCAATTTATTTCTTTCTTTCTTACAATTTATTTATTTCTTTCATGCTATTATATTAAGACTAGTCTTTCTAGTTTTAGACTTTTCCTCATCAAGTTAAAACCATTTTTCTTCTTTCTTTTTTGGACTTATTCATAATCTATGTCTAGGGAGCCTTGAAATAAATCTAAGACTCCTATAATTTTCTTATTTATTTTCTTGTTTTCTTAAAGGACATGCCTATGTCTAAGTCTGGAAAGTCTTGATACAAGTTAAGACTTTCTAATACTTTACTTTTATTATGTACTTATTTAATTTCTATGTTTTATTTTTATATGGATTATTATTTTTGTTCATGGTACTTAACTACAAGTTCATATTCATGCGTAATCATCTTGTTGTCTCAAAAAAAAAAAAAAAAGGATTTCTTTCTTTAATAAAGAAAATAAGAATTAAACTTTTTATAATAAAATGATATTTGTTACTTAGGAAGAATTCCCTTTAAAACTTAGATCTATATTTTAACATAATTCTTTTCAAAAGTTTTAGACAAGTTCATCATAGATTTTAGTGTTGTTATTATGACTTTTTTAAAAAAAAAAATTAACTAAGTAGATTCCTAATATCTTTTCAAACTACCTATATAAAATTTTCATCTAAAACCTTAAGGTTAATAATTCTTGGATATATAATTTTTTCTTAAAAACTAATTAATAAGATTATCACCAACACTTTAACAAATATTAAGAACCAAACAACTTTTTCTAAGTCAAGTTTAAAATCGACTCACTAGTTAAAAATCCACTTAGGAATAAATCGGTATATAACTTAAGGAACTAAGTTTTATGAAGTAAAAATCATTTTCTTTATGAAATTAGGAAATACAAATAATAGGATTATCCAACAAAGGTCCATGTATTGAAAAATTATAGATTTAGAAAAGAGTTATTATGAGAATAAGAATTTAAACAAGCTATTCCTTTAATTTTCCTCATTAGCTAAAACTTAAAACATTTTAGGATGAATTTTCCTCACAACCATATAAAGGTTCATGTTTCGGAAAATAATTAGTTAAAAGTAGTTCAGTGTGAAAATAAAATATTCATGAACTCAAAATAAATATGAAAACATGAATTTCTTTAATTGAGTTTCACATTTACAAATCTAAGAATTAGAATTTTGTTAAAAGAATCAAACTTAAGAAATTCTTTAAAGAAAACTACACATGGGTTTTTATCACAAAACCATATAAAGTAAATTGTTAAGCAAGAATTTATGAATGAATATAAAACCTTTAAAAATACATATATTGAATTATGATTTTTCTTGTTAATTGAATCACATATTTACAAAATAGCAATTTAAATCACAAATCAAAGAATAACACTTCACTAAATGCTATCATTCATAAAAATTGTTTACAAATTTTATTTCTAAGACAATATCACTAGAATCATTCATATAATATGAATCTATATATATATTAAAAGGATTTTTCAACTATATAAATATTTATGTACATGCTATAGAATTTTGGATAGAATAAAATTGAGAAAAATTAAAATTGAGTCTAGAATTTTCATGCTAAATCTGTGCCGACCATGACATCTTATATGCGAAATTCCGAGTTAAAATAAGCAAGTTATGGCCATTTTAATTTGGGATTTCACATAATCCAAATTTTGATAAAAATAACCAAATAAAATTAGAAAGTCTAACTATAACTTCTATGAAATACTCATCCCAGGTATTTCTTTTGTCTAGGTGACGAAGAATACTAGATTTCCCTTCCTAAGGATTACTACGACTAAGAAGATGGCGATAAGGATGAGTGAGTTTTCCCTCTTAATTTGTTACATTGCTTGTGCATGTAGATAGTTGCACTAGATCTATAGGTATGAGGCATGGGTTTATATGTATATGCTCTTATGTTTGTATGATAATGAATGTTAAGCATATTGGAACGTACAAATGATTGTGTTAGTATATTATTAATATTACATGTTGTTTATGTGTGTATGATGATTGTTTGATTGCCCTTAAGTATATCTTAATCATACCCATCTTTGATAAAAATTAAATGGACATGCATTACATATCGAAAGTTGGTACACCTACACGAAGAATCAAAAGATTTGAGGCTAAGATAGCTTGAGACCTTGCTCATTCTTAGGAAACCAAGGCATATGGGGATACATTCCAAGGATGAGTCATGTTGATCGATCGTTGAGAGCAGAGTGCTCGAGGACCAGCAGCAGAAGATCGTGAAAACCTTCAATTACCATTCCCTAACCCTTGATATGGAGGGGTAAATTCGTTCTATATATAGTCTCCGGATAACCATATATATTTGTGTAATCATCTTATTATTGCATAACATGCATAGCATATGCATGAAAATAAATGAACTTGTTTGAAATCATAGTGCAAATAAAAGGGAATAACTTACTAAGCTCGTTGAAAGATTACACCCCCATAGGCTTTTGTTGAAACAAGTATGTTTGTGGTCACGTTTGAGGATCGAAATAATAAGGAAATCATTGGTGAATCTTTGAACTCTTGTAGAAGAAGTGGAAACAAAGGATGGATTTGCTTTCATAAAATTTCTTTATGAATTATATAAGATATGTTAATGTTTTAGAGATACTAGGAAGTGCATTTGTGTAATCCTGAAGACATTAGTAGGGATATGCCCCTAAGAATGTAATTGACCTTATTTATGTTAATATTAAGTACTCCTTATGCCTTGTTATTCAATTGTTATCAAAATAAATTGCATTACTCCGATACGTTCCCTCAGATGTGTTGTACATCTTGTGCATGATATGAAAGCCTTTGCGTGACTATGAAGTCATTTTTAGGCCTTAATATTTTGTACGGCAGACTGCCACATTTAAGGTACTGATGAACCTAAAATTTTTATACTTTTCATCTCTAATTTGATGCTTACTTGCATTAATCTTTATAGAAAATGGATGAATTGTTAGTTCAGGTCATTTAAGATTGAGAATGAAAGAATCAAGAAGTTAAGAGAAAATTGGTGCAAGGTTCATCAAGAATAGAGCAACACTGGCCACCCAAAGCTCAACACCGCCAACGTTACTCATTTGGATAAGAGGCTTCATTAATCTCTATGAACGCCGGCAAATTCAATCCAACGCCGCCAGTGTTGATGCCGGCGTTCGTTGCCTACAGTTCAAGAATTCTTAACGCTGGCTGTTACTCGGCCAGCATAGAATTTATATTTGCAGGTGTTCATTGGGTAGTTACCAAACATTGTGGGTGTTGTTTTGTAATTTTGAAAAAGTTTCTATAAATAAGACACGAAGGACAGAACAAAAGGGACAATTAGTTCATTTTTTACACTTTGTTTCTGATAATAGAGAGTAGCATGGAGACTTTATTCAACATTGATGATTAAAATCATTCTTTGATGGTGATTTGCTCAAGACATTTGTGTTAGTGTAGTTGTTGTTCACCACCGTGACAACTTTGTATGGTTTGTTCTGTATTAATTCAAATTTCTATATGTAATATTGTCTAAATCTTGTGTAATTCGATCATGATGAATTTCATTCATGTTACTTGCTTTATTAGTGTTACTATTTCAATGTTAGGTTAAATTCTAATGGTGGGAATGTGATTTAATCCATTAATTAATGAAAGGATTGTTGAGTTACGTTATATGATTATTAGAAACTTGAATTATTCATGTTGATTTCCTGGAATTAGCCTTATATCTAAAAGTATTTTGGTTAATTAGAAGTTAGGTTGATCGGGAGAGAAATCTGATTTTGTTGGAGTCGTAAATATAGATTTAATTTTGAAAAGCGGAAGCTGAGATGTTAGATCTGATTTAGGAACTATTGTGTGTTTAAAGAAATGCACTTAAGTTGACTTCTCACTAAGGGATTATGGGAAACTCGATTTAAGACATTAGGCAATGAATGAATGAATCGGGAGATTCATTGTTGTAATTTTTGAATCCTTTAATAATCTGAGTAATGGAAGCTACAGGTTTGTTTTAAGGTTAAAAGGATTTTCAAGAACTTCAAACAAGAGGTTATAATCTAGATAGTTCTACTTGAATGTTTAAGAGATCTAATTGTCAATATAACTAGACTCGAATTTGATCTAAGTTCCCACTCTAGTATAATATATGTTTATGTGATTAATTAAAATCTTAATAGATTAACTCGACTTAGGAAGTAGATAAAGTAGCATTACATAAACAATTGATTTGAATCATTTCTCCTAGATATTAATGTGGACTAATAACAGTTTAGTACTTGACCTTTCCTTGTGGTAACGATACTCACTCATCATTATACTACTTGATTCGATCCAGTACACTTGCTAGTGAAATCACTTTTACAAACATAGAATCATTTTCAAGCAGATCAAGTTATTGGCGTCGTTGCCGCGGAAAGATTAATATTAAACAAATTTTGATTTTATTAGTAATTTAGGCGCACTTTACAGTTTGGTGTGTTTTCTATTTTCTTTTTAGGTTTTATGCACATGAGTAGAAGTCGGGAACTTCTACCCATCGATCCTAAGATTAAACGTACTTTGCGTTTATTGAGAAGAGGAAATAGATTAAGAGAGCAAGAACAAGCAGAAGCAATGGCAGATGATAACACCCACAACAATCAAATTCAAGCTCCTGCTAGAGCATTGAAGGAGTACACAGTACCAATGGTGTATGGATTCCTTATCAGAAGACCAGTATTTCAAGCCAACAATTTCGAGATTAAGCCTAGACTCATATAAATGGTTGAAGCTCATCAGTTTGGGGGATATGTAAATGAGACTCCAGATGATCACATCGCCAAGTTCCTCTAGTATTGCAACACCATTAAGATGAATGGTGTAACTGATGATGTGATTCGTTTGCAGCTTTTTCCTTTCTCACTGAAGGATAAAGCTTTAGCTTGTTTCAACTCGTTACCATTGGAGTCAATCAACAGTTGGGCTGATTTGTCGAATAAGTTTTTGAGGAGATTTTTCCCACCAACAAGGACAGCTAGATTGAGAAATGAGATAACTAACTTCACCAAGTTTCATGGTGAATCCTTATATGAAGCTTGGGAAAGATACAAGGAAGCAATCAAGAAGTAACCTCATCATGGACTACCTGACAATCCCCTCATAGAGAACTTTTATTTGAGTTTGGATGAGACGTTAAGATCATTGGTTGATGCTAATGCTAGAGGTGCATTGATGGGAAAGAGCTATGATGAAGCTAGCTCATTAATAGAAGAAATGGCATCCAGTGCTCACAATTGGAGTTGTAAGAGGACTAAGTTGAAGGTAGCAGTTGTGCAGGATAACGAAGCAATGTCTCAACTTACATCACATATTTCAGCTTTGACAACTCAAGTGAGTAAACTTACTACTTCAAATTCTATTACTCCTAATCTAGTTTTATGTTGTGAGATTTGTTCCGGTGCAAATCCGTTCCATGACTGTCCTCAAACTAACTTACAAGCTTCATCAAGTGGGGAGCAAATGAACTATGTTGGAAATTACCAAAGAAGAAATCAAGGACCATTCTCAAATACTTACAATCTAGGATAGGCTAATCACACGAATTTCTCATGGAGGAATGAGAATACTACTTACAGACCACCCGGATTTCAAAGACAAGGTCCTATGAGAAATGCTCTACCACCACCTCAACATCAACAACAAAACTACCCTTCAATTGAAGATCTAATGAAGAAATTCATGCAAAAGACAAAGATGTTGATAAATAATCAACAAGCTACCATTAGAGATCTTCAGGGATGGATAAGTCAGATTTCTCAACAAATCAGTAGTAGATCATCCGGATCCTTACCTAGTAAGACTGAGGAGAATCCAAAAGGAGTGAATGCCATCACTTTAAGGAGTGGTAAGGAAGTGGAAAGTCCTGATATGATGATTGAAGAGAAGGAGGAGGTTCATGTTAAAGACAAAGGAAAAAGGAAGTTAGAGGAACCAATTCAAAGTTCACCGAATGTAAAATCATACGTTCCTCCAGTTCCATTTCCAGGAAGGTTGAAGCAACAAAAGCTTGATGAGCAGTTTGCCAAATTTTTGGAGGTGTTCAAAAATCTTTAGATAAATATTCCTTTTTTGGAGGCCATTCAAGAGATGCCCTCTTATGCTATATTCATTAAGGAATTATTATCGAAGAAGAGGAGGATAGATGGAAGTGAACCGGTTGTACTGACAGGAGAGTGCTCCATGATACTTCAGAAAAATTTGTCAAGCCTACCTGCCAAGTAAAGAGATCAGGGAAGTTTTACTGTACCTTTCACTATTGGTAATATTTATTTTGATAAAGTATTAGTAGATTCAGGTGCAAGTATTAATTTAATGCCTTATTCTATCTTCAGGACACTAGGACTGGGAGAATGCAAAGAAACACATGTTACCTTGCAACTAGCTGATTGGAGTGTCAAATACCGTAAGGGTATAGTAGAGAACATCCTAGTGAAGGTCAACAAGTTTATATTTCCAATGGACTTTATAGTCCTGGAAATAGAGGAAGATAGAGAGGTGCCCATGATCTTAGGCAGACCATTCATGGCTACAGGTAAAGCTTTGATAGATGCGGAGCAAGGTAAGCTCACTTTACTAGTTATGAATGAATAGGTTACTTTTAATGTTTATGATGCTATGAAGCAATTTGATGATAATAGAACTTGTTTTACAATAGATACAATAGATGAGCTTATGTTTGAGTCTCTAGAGGAAGAAGTTGGAATTCATACCATGGAGTTAGTTTTGAGAGAAGTTGATGATTGGAGTGGGGAGGAGGTGGAAGAAGTAAGTTTAGAGGAAGTGTCTGAAATTAGATTGAGAATGTATGAGGAATTAGGTACAAGTCAGAAGAAATATGTTCTATCTCTTACACAACCACCGACTTTGGAGTTGAAACCATTGCCTGACCATTTAAGATATGCTTACTTAGGAGATGATGAAACTTTACCAGTTATTGTTTCATCATATTTGTCAGGTGACCAGGAGAATAAACTGTTGGAAGTATTGAGGGAACATAAGGAAGCAATTAGATGGACGATTGCTAATATCAAAGGAATTAGTCCTTTGATTTATACTCATAGGATTTTGATGGAAGATGAGTGCAAACCTACAATGCAACCACAAAGAAGATTGAACCCTACTCTTAAGGAAGTAGTTAAGAAAGAGGTACTTAAAATTTTAGATGCAGGAATTATCTATCCTATTTTAGATAGTAAGTGGGTTTGTCCTATACATGTAGTACCTATGAAGGTTGGTATGATTGTAGTGAAGAATGAATCGAATGAATTGATCCCTACTAGAACTGTGACTGGGTGGAGAGTCTGTATTGACTATAGCAAGTTAAATGATGCCACCTGGAAAGATCATTTCCCACTCCCATTTATTGATCAGATGGTTGAAAAACTGTCAAGGCATGCATATTACTATTTTCTTGATGGATATTGGGGATACAATCAGATCCCGATTGCTCAAATTGATCAAGAAAAAACAACTTTTGTCATGCCCCGGAGGGTATCCTAAACGTGGCAGTCCGCCACATATAATATTAAAGCTAATGAATGATAACCTTAGTCATGCAAGAGCTTCGATATCACATGCAAGGCGTGCTTCCAAGATAATAGGAGACTCACAGGGGTATTACATTTAAGTAGATAATAAAAGCAAGCAAGAACTTATATAAATAAACATGAGATCATCATAATAATTCCTTACATCATCTTAGGGGATTCCCCCGTCTTAAAAGTCTATCAATAAGATAATAACAACTATAACACAAGCCTACTATAGAGATTTTCCTAGAAACCTTTGTTCAAAACTTAAATACATATAGCTTCTCCCAAAAACTCCTAGTAGCTTAAGCTCGTACCTGGCATATGGGGCTCCTTGGGCCAACCAAAGATAATCATACTATAACAAAAAGCTATAAGGGTATAAGCAAATCTAGCTTAGTGAGATAATTTCATCTACAAGACATTTTCATAGTTCAAACAAGTATTTAAACAATCATATGAGAATGCATCAAACACATAAGCAAACAAAATACACATGATTAACCGGAAATCAAGTGTAGCATAGATTTTACGCCCTCCATGTCGAGGGTTGGGAGGTTACAGGCCCATACAACCATCAATATTAGCAGATTTATCGGCTCATGCTCGCCCTGTAGACTTCCTAGCTCCTGCTCGCCCATGTAGACTTTCTGGCTCCTACTAGCCACCACTACCACTTCCTCGTTTCCCCACATGAAGAATAGTAGTGAAACAAATGTGACTCACAATTATGATATGCATGATTTAATTTCAATATATATTTAACCAAATAATGTTGAGTTCAAGTTAAAGGCGATCAACACAATTTTCATCATATCAATACAAGAATCGCAATTTATTTATCAAACCTTCTTTCGATATTCTTAACTTGTATTGAACCAATCATAATTCCAAGTCACACAAGAATTATTCATTTATTTTTTTCCTAATTTCTAATGCTACTACTTACAAGCACAAACAAGGAAATGTAACTTAGTAAAGGATTAACTCACTCCATGTCGGTAGATCCTAATCGAAGTAATCTTCCGGGAAGGTGATCTCGGGTCCTTCACCACCTAAAAAAGATGAAATATCCAAAATGAGTCTTTCATGAAATTTCTATTCTTGAAGATTCTAAACTTTTCTTAAAATCACAATAAAATCGTATAAGAGGAAATTCCAACTTAAAATGGCCATAACTTGCTCATTTTAACTCGGAATTTCGCATATAATATACTGTTTTCTACCTATTCGAAAAGATTTATCTATTTCTAAACTTATTTTCATCAAACTAAGTCGTTTGGGTTTCGAAAAAGTGGCGGATAGATTCACCATGAATTTTTATAAACTTGTTTTCTTTCTTTTATCCAAAGCTTATTTTGAAGAGATAGTTATTATAACAATTTGTAAAACATTTGAAATGTATATACATACATTTATTGACTTATATCAAATGTATGAAGTTTAATGAAGTTGTCTCAAATAAAAAGTAAAGTCTTTTAAATATTTTTGGAAAGTGAGAACTTTTTGAAATATTCCTCTTTTGAAAATATCTTAAGTTATTTCAAATGAGTATTTTTCTTTTCCTAAATTTTATTTTCGTAATCTCTTCAAATTCCTAAGGAATGATTTTATTTCCTAAGCTTAGTTTCCAACACTTTTGAAAGTAATAACACTTCTATATTTAGAGAAATAATTTCTTGGTTTCTTGAGATCATTCTATTTTAATGAAAATAATTTCTATCATTTGAAGAAAAAGTGAAGTTGTTGTAAAATCTTTGTTTATTTCAAAAAGTCCTTTCTATGTCATGTATGTTTATAAAAATTCTTATGAACTCCTCTAAGTTTGTTAAGATGACTTCTTAGTTTTAGAAAAGTTTACTTCCTACTTTTATTTCTAGAAAAGAACCTTTATTTTAAGAAAACCTTTCTTTATTTATTTTTGTTGAGACAAGAATCATTATATTCATGCATAAATATGAATTATAAGGTTATGGAAACATAAAGAAACATAATAACTTAAAAGAATAAGCTAATAAGGAAATAAATCAAGTATTGGAACCTTAACTTCATCAAGGTATCCTAGGACTAACAAAAGACTAGTCCCTAAAAGAAAAAGAAAAATGTTTTGACTTGATGAGTATAAGTTTAAGACTAGAAAGACTAATCTTAAAAACAATATGAAAGTAAATAAATTCCAAGGAAAGTAAATAAATTGCAAAACAAATGAGCTTATATGCTCTAAAAGATATATA
Source organism: Combretum micranthum (assembly GCA_024138025.1). Taxonomy (NCBI): domain Eukaryota; kingdom Viridiplantae; phylum Streptophyta; class Magnoliopsida; order Myrtales; family Combretaceae; genus Combretum; species Combretum micranthum. The sequence goes on along the minus strand of JAMXBD010002213.1, from coordinate 86,186 downwards.
TATATATATATATAGCTACATAGGTATATTAGATATAAAAGCAACATAAAGGAATTAGATGATGAACAAAAACAAAGTATGAACCTATTATTGCTTTCTTTAACCTTCATGGTTTAGAAAACACACACTAAGCTCATACTAAGTAGATGAACATAAAGAAGACTTGAAGAAAAATTTACCTAAAAGAACTAAACTAGAGAGAACTTCTTGGAAGAGATTTCTTGTAGAAATTTAAGAGAGTAACTTTAGTGTAGGAGAGGTGTGAAAGAAGTGGAAGTAAAAGGGGGTATTTATTGGAAAATATGGAAGATAATTTGTGTTAATTAAATAAATAAAAATGGAACAAATTGGAGAGGAATGAGAGAGGGGCCGGTGCAAATTTGAAGGAGAGAGGGAGTGAAATTTATTTTTTTGTATTTTTGATAATTAAAAGTAAGATATGAAAGATGTGAAGTCGTATTGAAAAAAAAAATGTGTAAGAAATAGAGGTATGGGTTGTAAGCGTAGGTTGTAAGAAAAAGTAGAGATAAATAAATAGTGCAGAATAGTAGTAAATAGTATAATATAAAGTAGACATGACAATTTAAGTACCGGTAGTAAGAAATATGCGTATAAATATGATATCTGATATTTTTAGCTACCGAAAAATTATGAAATTGATATTTTTGAAAATCTTATATTTTTATGAGTCTAACGATATATTCGGAATATTTTTACTATTCTGGCCCCCGGGACACGTTTTTCAAGAACTGTGTCCGATCGGGTTCAAAATGAGTTGCGGTTTTACAAAACTAATCTTTTCAAGCTTCCTTAGATAATCACGGACTATTCTATGCACTAAACACTTTCTTACTTTCCTAGGGTTTCTTAAACAGGGATGCCGGATTTAAGCAGTTACGGTAGACTAGGGTTTTGTTGATTTTAGAAATCCGGTTGACTTCTAATTAAGGTTTAAGCTTTAAATTGATTACAAAACTTCGGGGGTTTACAACTTTTACTTGCCCTTATGACACTTTTGCCTTTAGGAGAATGCCCTTTGGCCTTTGTAATGCACCTACTACATTTCAGAGATGTATGATGGCTATTTTTTCTAATATGCTTGAAAATTTTATTGGGATATTAATGGATGACTTCTCAGTTTTTGGAAAATCTTTTGATGCATGGTTAGAAAATTTAGCCAATGTTCTAAAAAGATGCAAAGAGATCAATTTGATCTTAAATTGGGAGATATGCTATTTTATGGTTAAAGAGGGAATAGTCTTGGGGCATAAAGTTTCTGAAAAAGGGATTAAGGTGGATAAAGAAAAGGTAGAAATTATAGAGAAATTGCCTCCACCAACTGTCACACCCCGAAAGGTACCATAAACGTGGCAGTCCGCCGTACACAATATTAAAGCCTAAGAATGACTACCTCAGACTTGCGAAGGCTTCCATACTATATACAAGGCGTCTAACACATGGAGGAGACTCATCGGAGTAATGCATTTTACGTTGATACAACTTGAGAACAATGTAAAGGAAATTCAATTTACTATACTCCAGATACGAATCACTATACTTCATATACGAATCTCTATACTTCAAATTACAAATCATTCACTTCGGTTACATTCATCCACAGCTTCCCTACATAAACTATTACAAGACAAAACATAAAACTAGCTGATAACTTCAAACATTTGTGTTCTTTTGCTGAAATCCCTGAGTCATACCCGGTTCCAGCCAATTCAGTCCCCACTTTGCATTCTTGAGATAACCTGTTCATTTAAACAACTATAGGGGTATAAGCTACACTAGCTTAGTGAGAATTCCTTCTCCCGTACCATAACAATCAAGTTATAATCATCATATGCTATGCATGAACAAACACGTGAGCAAGCAATTATGCATGGGTATCCGGAACCCACACAGAACGGATTTACGCCCTTCGTATCTTAGGTTAGGAATGGTATTAAGTCTACACGACCGTATCTAGTCCCCAAGCCCTCGACTCTTAGCACTCGACTCAGCTAGGCTCATCCAAGAATGCATCAACATGCGCCTTAGTACCCCTGAATGAGCTCTGACACCGGGCTCGTTATCCAAACGAGGCAACAACGGACCATACCGATCGACCTGCGTAGGAGTAGCATGCTACCAAATGCAATATGTCCGATGCGATGCATGACCAATTTAATTTTTGTTTAGGTCAAAAATATTTATACATTCTTTAGAGTGACCAACCAATATCACACATATAACAGGAATAATATGAACGGTGCAGTTATCCAATCAAATCGTGGTTTCGATATGCTTTAGTATTCTTTGGCATACATTCATCACAGTCTCATCATATCTCCCATCCCCATTCATATCGATTTTTATCTTGTTTCTATAATTCTAATGCAACTAACTATAAGCACAATCAAAGTAACAAAACAAGGAGAAAACTCACTCGGCCATTGGATCACCTGTCTTCTAGTAATAATAACTCGGTGGCAGGTAATCGTCGATTTCGGGATCACCTAAAAGGAAGAAATACTCTAATAAGTATTTCAACTTAAACTAATCCAAACGATTTTATACGAACCATCAAATTCGTAATTCTCGTCCTAAGGGGAATTCCAACTTAAAACGGCCATAACTTGGTCATTTAACTCGGAATCTCGCAAATTATATTTGATTTCTATCTACTTTGAAAGATCTGTCTAATCCTAATATTATTTCAAGTTTTGAAAACTTTGAAGCTTCGAAAAGTTCATGTCAAATTAGGACAGCAACAATATTTAATTCCGAAGAATAGTTTTGTAAATATTTGTAATGTTCCTACTATACAAATTAGCTATATATGCAATATGAATGATTTCCTAACATGAATGTCATGAGATGAGCTTAAAGTATGCATGATCTTAATGATTTTTGCTAAAAGGAAATTTTATAACTTTTTATTTTGCAAGACCATAATAACAACTACTTATGAAAAATCTAGTTTTTCTAACTTTGATCATTTCCATTTGTTTTGGATTTATTAATTAAGAAACTATAATTATTTTTGTTAAAATTGAGTATTCATTATATATATTACTTATGACCTTCATTTCTACATAAAAATTTCCATTTTACACTTTATAAACATGTTTTCAAGTGGGATTGATTCCAAAATCCGAATTTGGTAAAAATTGGTTTTTGAGTGATTCCTTTAAGTAAAAATCATTTGATATTTAGAAAATTAGGGCTCAATCATACATAACCACTAAGGACTTCATTCTTACACAAAAATTTGCATTTTACACTTTGCAAATATGTTTTCCAATATGATTTACTCAAAAATCCGAATTTTAAAAAATTCACTTTTTGAATGATTCATTTGGGGAAAAACTTGTTTAATGCATTAAATTTGAAGCTTCACTATATCTATTGTCTAAGGACTTCATTTAACACATAAAACTTGCAATTTGAGCTCAAATACTAAGTGATTACATATGCGTCAACTCAAATTACGAATTTGATAATTTGATCACTAACTCAAAATTTTTCATTTTAATTCCATTACTTGTTTAACACCTTACTCATGCCTAAACTCATTTTAACTTGTAAAAATCATTGGTTAATGATATCTATTACCTATATACTTTATTTTTCACATAAAACATGAGTTTTGGAGTTGATACATGGATTCTAAAAATTAGTCTTGGTTGGGATCCGAATTTACAAAATTCATTTTTGGTTATATCTTTTAATAAAATCTATCTAAGCTCATGAAAATCCATTCCTTACATATCCTATCCTAAGAGCCTTTCATTTCTTAAATAAAAACTTCATTTTTGAGTTGGTAAACATGTTTTTAAAATAGGCCTGGGCCAAAATCCGAAAATAGAATTTTTATTTTGAAAATCACTTTTGATTCTTGTAAAAAGAAGTCTTGATGATATACATATATTAAGCCTTCATTTTCTTAAGTAAAAATTACATTTTGATACTTGGAAAGTGGTTTTTAAATAGGAGTCTTGCCAAAATACGAATTTCACAATTTTGTTTGAGTTTATAACTAAGATATATACTTAATATGAACATAGACATAAAACAAGGGCATGGTAATAAGCTATAAACATCATGGAGCTAAACTTTACTTATCAAAATCTTTCATTTATGGTATCTATATCCTAAGCCCTTCATTTTTAATGAAAAATACACATTTTGAAGTTGAAAAACCATTTTTCTAAATATGGTTCAATTTTCATCCGAATTTTTAAAATTGTTTTTGTTGAAAATAAAATAGATCTTGAGTTTCCCACAATTTTCCTACCATCATCATGCTATAGCAAGTTGTTCATGAATATAAACAAAGATCTAATGCATTTATGAACTCAAAACACTAGATCTAGTCTTTTAAACTAGTTTTAAATGCATGAATCACTAAGATAGACATGTGGATGATAGATCTATACATAAATCATAAGAAATGAAAAAGATAACAACTTAAATAACAAGATCCATGGCATAAACGAAAATCAAAGCTACAAAAATTTAGATCTACAAAAAATATCAACTTTAAACAATAAAATAATTGAAATATAAGATAATAAAAGTAGAGAAAAGGAGTGTTTCATTATTGGCATCATCATCCTAAGTTTTTAAGCTTATGGAAGGTCATTTGATGCATGAAACCTTCATTACACTTTACCTATATCACCTATGGAGCTTTGGGAAGAAGATTTGCTTAGAAATCTTTAAGAAATAGGTGTGGAAGCCATGGAAGAAGAAGGGGGCAGCTTGTTTTTCATGGAGGAACAAGAGGAAATGAAGAAGAAAGAGAGGAAAAGAGAAGAAAGACTAAAGAATGAAAGAGGAAAGTGAGTAAATGAAGGAGTGAGAGAAAATGAGTGTATTAATTGAGTAAAAGAGAGAAAAAAAAATAAAACAAGGGCAGCCAAAGGGAGAGGGGGTGCTGCACGTGAAAAGAGGGGGAGAGAGAGGGTTTGATGAAATTTGACTTGAATTTGAATTGTGTAATAAATGTGTAATGTAACTTTCTTAAGGAGTGGAAAAATAATTAATTTGGTCAAAATGGAGTAAATGATGGAAAATGGCAGCCATAAAGGAGTCAAAAATCTGCCATGAATAGATATAATGAAGTGTAAAAAGATTCAAGTGAAAAGGAAGTGATATGTGTTGTACTTGAAGGTATGGGTTGTAAAGGTACTTTTTTAATAAAATAAAACAAAATAGAATAAAACTAGAAAATTTATTCCAAATATTTGTAGCAGATTTTTCATAATTAAAATTAAATAATTAGTTGAATTATTTTAGTATTTTAACAATTATGTTACCGGTATGATCAAAATACGCGAATATGGGCTATAATTAATATTTTATAACCCGAAAAATTCTAAAAAATTATTTTATGAAAATAATAATATTTTTAAAATATTTTTCAATTATTAAATTAATTTTATTTTATTTTTAGTATCGGGTCTTAAACAGAATCTGATCCCGTAATGACCCAAAACAAACTAAATTTTAGAAAAACAAAATTTTCTATAACATATAAAATATTTATCTAAAAACATAAGACTTTATAAGAATAATAAAATTTTGTAATGAAATAAAAATGAATAGTGCAAAAGACTAATCAATTACCGGTAATAATGGAAATACGATAAAAAGGTTATAACTGTAACTTTTATAACCCAAAAATTATATAACTGATATATTTAGAAATCTTATGAAGTTACGAGTCTAACGGTACTATTGGTATATATTTGATATCTCGAGCCCCAGGACATGCTTTTCGAAGTCTGTATCCGAACGGGTTCCAAATAAGTCAAAAATTTACCAATCTGATATTTATAAACAAACTTATATTACTATGAGCTATTCTATATATTTAAACTACATCTCGGCCTCTAGGGTTAGGGGCGCTAGATTGTCGAACTTAAGTTATTGTATTTCACTTAGGGTTTCGGGGTGATTTTCCGGTTTAGATCCTTGTCAATTTGGGAACTGATATTTTATGTTTATATAACATATTTAATTTGAGAAATTTATTTTAAATTTTATTTTTGTAAGTATTTAATATCTCTTAATGTTTTCAGAATTTTTGAATTGGGTTTCATTTCCGAAAGTTAATCGTTATTTACTTTTTAATAATTCGTTTTTGGGATCTATATTACCCGATTTTATAATTCGGAGTCACGTATGGAATTTGTCTTACATAGTGGTTTTGGAATTGTAGTATATTGAGTTCTTACTTTTTTTTTAAGAATTCTTATTTTTCCCAACATTCGGAAATTTTTCGAATTTGTTCGTGATTTAAGACTAGTTGAAATTCGATTTTAATTTGGAGTGATTTTTAGGGTTTATTTTCGAAGTTCATCTTGAAATTATTTATTGTAATTTTCCGGGGGTTACACTAACAATTTTAAAATGAGTCAAAAGTTTTTAGGACACACTAGCTTTTATAGGATTCATCAAGGATTTCTTTAAAATTTCTCGACCTTTGTGCAATCTATTGGAAAAGAATTCTATTTTTGCCTTTGATGACAAATGTTTGCGGGCATTTAATATTTTGAAAGAGAAGCTCTGTTCTGCAGCGGTGACAATAGCACCAGATTGGGAGATTCCTTTTGAGCTGATGTGTGATGCCAATGATTATGCTGTAGGAGCAGTATTAGGACAAAGGCGAGGTAATATCTTTCATGCTATATACTATGCAAGTAGAACACTTAATGAGGCCCAAAGGAATTATGCAACTACTGAGAAGGAGTCATTAATTGTGATTTTTGCATGTGATAAGTTTAGGCTTCATCTCATTGGTTCTAAAGTCATAGTATATATAGATCATGCTACTCTAAGATATCTGTTTGCTAAGTCTGATGCTAAGCTTAGGTTGATTTGTTGGATTTTACTATTACAAGAGTTTGATCTTAAAATAAAAGATAAAAAGGGAACTGATAATGTGGTCGCTGATCACTTATCATGTTTGCAAAATGATGTATCAAGTTTGCCAATCAATGAAAAGTTTCCTGATGAGCAATTACATGCAATAGAAATCCAAGGATTACCTTGGTATGCCGACATACTCAATTATTTGGTCAGTAAAATTATACCACATGGTTTGTCCTACTAACAACGAAAGAAGTTTTTTCATGATGTGAAATTTTATTTTTGGGACAAACCATATTTGTTTAAGAAGTGTGCTGACCAAGTAATAAGACGATGTGTTCCTGAGACTGAGCAACTTAGCATAATTGAACATTGTCATACAAGAGAGGCAGGAAGACATTTTGGAGTAGAGAGGACAACAACTAAGGTGTTAACTTGTGGTTTTTATTGGCCCAAGTTATTCAATGATTGTAAAAAATTCATTATGACTTGTGCTCAGTGCCAAAGATCAGGAAATATATCAAAAAGACATGAATTACCATTACTCATGGTAGTAGACTATGTGTCTAAATAGGTTGAAGTTGTTCTTTGCAAACCAATGATGCCCAAATAGTAATCAAGTTTTTGAAAAAGAACATTTTCACTAGATTTGGGGTACCTAGGGCCATCATAAGTGATGCGGGTACTCATTTTTGTAACAAGTAGTTTGACAAACTTTTGTCAAAATATGGAGTTGTCCATAAGGTAGCTACCCCCTATTACCCCCAGACAAGTAGACAAGTTGAGCTATCCAATAGGGAAATAAAACGGATTTTAGAGAAAACGATTAATGCATTATGAAAGGATTAGTCTTTAAAATTAGATGATGCATTATGGGTATATAGAACAGCTTTTAATACACCTATTGGAATGTCTCCTTACAAGTTGGTTTATGGTGAATCATGTCATCTACCTGTAGAGCTAGAGCACAAGGCATACTAAGCCATAAAAATTCTAAATTTTGATGGAAAAGCTGCAGGGGAGAAAAGAATGCTTCAATTGCTTCAAATGGATGAGTAGAGGAATAAAGCATATGAAAGCGCTCTCATTTACAAAGAGCGAGCCAAGAAGTGACATGATAGAAATATCTTGAAATGAAAGTTTTTATCGGTTCACCATGTGTTGTTATACAATGCCCATTTCAAGTTGTTTCTAGGAAAGTTAAGGTCAAGGTGGTCTGGACCATTTGTCATTAATCGAGTTTTTCCTTATGGTGTTGTTGAATTGAAAACTCAAGATGATCGAACTTTTAAAGTTAATGGTCATTTACTCAAGCACTACTATGAAGGAGAAACTAAAGATAGTGAAACCACTATCTTGAGAAACAAGATCAATGAAGTGAATGAAGGAAATTAGGCTAAGTGACTATAAATCCAATCGCTGCATGGGAGGCAACCCATGAAAATATAGGTTAGTAGGTCGGTTTGTGTATAAGTGTGTGTATATTTGTTTATGTGATGTGCTTGTGATTAATATGTACAAATCAAGTGAAGTTGTTGTTTGAAAAGTATGTTTGCTATTGGATATTTAGAAAAGTTAAGAAGTGCAATAGGAGTTGCAGCAGGATTCAACACTAACATTTCCATGTTGAACACTACTACCGGTGTTGAAGAGGACAAAGGCGGAGCACATTAACAATGATGTTTGGAAGCCTTGATGTCGCTGCCATTTAAAAAATGATGAAAGAAGCTAGATCTAAAAATCTTAACACTGACATTTTTGAAGTTAACGCCGCCGATGTTTCCCAAATGGTTATATGGGTCCGTATCGAAACATTTAACACTAGCTTTTGCAAATTTGTACGCCACGGTGTACACTTAAAATTTGTCGGTGTTGGCTTTGACACACATGTAAGTTAGGGTTTACCTCTCTCCTTTTTCATGTCTTTACTTGTTTTATCTTGCATATTTTTTTCTCTCAAGCACACTCTCTCTTTCTCAAACTCTCTCAACTCTCACGTACACTTTCTATCAAGACTAAATCTCTCAATCCAAGATCTATCATTTGTTTATTCCATTGCATTTGTCCATTACGATCATCAAGGTAAGTTATCCATATCCCATCTTTGGTTTTCGTTCATTAGAGTTAATTTAAATTTGTATGGAAGTTGTTGAGATGGTGAAAAATGGAGGATGGGAATCTGAGTTATTGAGGAATGGATGATAAGTGGATGAATAATGTTTGGTTTGTTTGTAAACATGCATGCTACAACCGCATCTTGATTGAATTTTATATGTATGGTGATTATTCATTGTTTACTTTCATGGCAAAATTAGGGTTCATAACTAATTCGAAAGTTGGGGCATTTGATTTCATTGAATATAGAAATGAAAAAACTTATGTTTACATGCTCTTAGATCAATGACATTGTGTCAGAACAATCGAATTTGCAAATTAGAGATTGAAAATGATGATCCATGCTTTAAAACGTAGGTTCATTGAACATTGTGAGAGTTTGTGAGATAAATAGCTTTTGAATTTTCAAATTACTTAGAACATTTTTTCAAATTACTTAGAACTTTTTCCCATGTAATTTGAATCATGTTTCCCTAACGTTAATTTCAAAGCTACCAGTGTAAACTTCAAATTTGCAAGTGTTGAAATAGGCATTTGTGTGTGTGTCCTAACTTATGTTACTTAATAGGCCATATCGATCTGTTTTGTTTGAAATTCATATTCTAGAACATGTTTTAGGCATTAAGCAAATTGAATGAACTAAATTGAAGAGAATGTGAATGAATATTGATGTATCGTATTATGATGAAACTTGTTGAGATGTTAGGATCTGTCAAACTTACTTTGTATTATTTGTGCTTTACTGAGCAGTTGTTGTACAGGTATGGCACCTAAACAACATAAAAGGCAGAAGATAGCTTCCTCAAGTTAGACTAGAAATGTTTTGTCTAGTTAACCTTATGCACAAGAAAGAAAAGAGAGATTATTGAAGAAGGAATTCTTAAATAGTCATTATTTGGATTAGAGTGTGATGGAAGACTATAGGATGCATGAAACATTGCAAAGCTTGGTAGTAGATAAACGGTGGTTCAAAGTTTTTGATATGAGGGAACCACCATATAAAAAGTTGACTATTGAGTTTTTATCCACAATGAGATTTAACAAGGATGATGATAATGATGATGATGAAGATGAGGAACCTAAGATCACTTTTCAGGTGTATGGTGAAGTGAAGAGTGTAACTTTGAGAAAACTAAGAATCTTGTTAGGATATTATGAGCATGAGAATGAAAATGCTAAATTACCAATCAATTGGCTGAATGAAGTGAGAATGGGGGAATTTTGGTTTGAGTTGATTCATCCAAGGATGGATGCTTATGAACCTTCAAAATCTTTAAACTCAAACTTTAAACTTACATCACACAAGTTGCTCCATCACATTATAGCTCATACTCTCACCTACAGGAAAATAAGTCACAGTAAAGTGGCTACTTTTGACATGTTTTACCTGTATTGCCTAGTTAAAAACTATTAAGTAGATTTGGGAGTTGAAGTTGGAAATTTCCTGTTAAGGCAAGTTGAGGACACTAGGACAAAGGCCATTTTCTTGGGGGGGGGGGGGGGGGGGGGCGCGGGCGGGGGTGTGTTTGGTTGGGTTTGTATATAACTTAGCTATTGAAGGTAATGAGAGATTTCAGGAGCCTGTTAATGATGTAAAAATCCCTAGCAAAAAAATTTCATCTGGACCTTTTAGATCTTGGGGATTAGAGAAAGTACAAAGGGGGTACAACAACTAGATAAAATTGAAGTTCTTGAAACTGAGCCTCTAGTTCAACCATCTAATCAACTTTCCACATATCAGCACCACCTCTTGCACAGTCGCCATCTACATCCACTGGATATTCCTTAGATAGGCTTGAATTTGACATAAAAGAAATGCAGAAAGAATTCAAACAAGAAAAGAAGAAAACTAAGAAGTTCAGGAGCTCTTTGTTCAACATGTTGAAATCTGCTTTTTCTTGTTTGAATCCAGCTACAGCAATAGAGATGAAGTACAATACATCTGATGGGGAAAGCAAGTCTAGTGCTAAGCCTAAAAGCTAGAGACCTTACTAGCTTATTTCTTTGGCTTTCCTTATGTTCTATTTATTTTTTCCTAATATCTGGGCATGTAATTGAGAACCAATGTTAAGTAGACTTAATTGACTGAAATGTATTTGTATATATTTTGTGTGTGTTTCTCGTTTTCTCTATTTTAGATTGTCTTTGTTTTGTGGAACAAGTCATTTGACAAGCCACTCTCACACAGTTTGATCAGCTTCAGTTTTTTACCATGACCTAGATGTCAAAAAGTACCAAGTATCTTCTTTTTACTTTTCAATCCTTTCGAGTTCTTAAGATTGACAAATAGTGAGGGTACTGTTTGATTGTAAGTGTGGGGAAGGGATGAAAAATAAGAGATGAAAGTGTATTATGACTTCTTATGTATATGTTGAATCTTTTATATACTTTTTGACATATGAAGTCAAATTATGAACTTACACTTAAAGATTTTATCCTTAAAAAGCAAAAAAAATGTGACAAACATGAATGGCCAAATGTTTAGAAATCCGAAATTGTAAAATGACTTGCTTAGATGCCTTACTCACTAGCTAATGTGATTGGTTTACTTAGTTAAACTTAAGTAGATAAATTTTTAACAAATAAATTTACCTTATGTTTAGCTTAGGAATTTGAATTATGAAAGTTGATTGAGTCATATTGTGAAAAGTAAACAAGTTTACTTCTAGGAAATTTTTAGCTTTTATGTAGTCCTTTTAACATTTAGTGAAAGAGGTAGATCAAAACTTTTTACTTAGTGATCCTTGAATAAAAAGTCTTAAATTAGGAGCATTCTATTACAAGATAGAAACAAACACAACCTTTACGCAATTGACTCAAGTAATTGAGTCATGAGTGTCTATACTACTGATAGAGTGAGGAGTTCATAGGGGACCCTTTAAAACCTGGTCACTTGGGTGATGAGCCCGGGATGTGCCAACTCTAGGAACTCACTTTAACAAGAAGTGTGGAAAGGCAAATGAGTTGAAAAGAAGTGGGCTATACCCCATCCAGAGGAAAAGAAAAGATGGAGGCAACAACCTCCCCCTCTGAAAGCTAAAAAAAAAAAAAAAAATTATTTGAAGGAGAGTAAATAATTATGAATGCAAATTTTAGTGATTGAAAAAGACTTTTGATAGAGGAAAAATCTAGGGAAATGGTGGATACCACATGCTTTCACTTTGTGTTGCTAGGATTGAATTTGAGTTAAGAGTCTACTGAAGTTTAAATGGTTATTTTTCCTTTTCGGACTGTGCATTTACTTTTGGATAGAAAAAGCTTAGGTTAAACACTAGGATTAAAGTTTGTTTGGTTTAGATTTGCTATTTAATTTTGATTAAAGTGAGTTGATTACATAAAATAGTTTGGTTAGAGTGGTAGGCACTGAAAAGCAAGTCGTGAAGTTTAAGAAAGAAGTGTATGAGATATATGTCAGATTTCAATTTAAAATTGTTTTGCTTGAGGACAAGCAAAAGTTCAAGTGTGAGGAAGTTGATGAACCTAAAATTTTTATACTTTTCATCTCTAATTTGATGCTTAATTGCATTAATCTTTATAGAAAATGGAAGAATTGGTATTGTGACAGGTTGAATTTTGTTAGTTCAGGTCATTTAAGATTGAGAATGAAAGAATCAAGAAGTTGAGACAAAATTGGTGCAAGGTTCATCAAGAATAGAGCAACACCGGCCACCCAAAGCTCAACACCGCCAGCGTTACTCATTTGGATAAGAGGCTTTATTAATCTTTATGAACATCGGCAAATTCAATCCAACGCCACCAGCATTGATGTCGGCATTTGATGCCCACAGTTCAAGAATTCTTAACAATGGCTGTTACACAGCCAACATAGAATTTATATTTGCAGGCATTCATTAGGCAGTTACTAGAAATCGTGGGTGTTGTTTTGTGATTTTGAAAAAGTGTCTATAAAAAAGACACGAAGGACAGAACAAAGGGGACAATTAGTTCATATTTTACACTTTGTTTCTGATAATAGAGAGTAGCATGAAGACTTTATCCAACATTGATGATTAAAATCATTCTTTGATGGTGATTTGTTCAAGACATTTGTGTTAGTGTAGTTGTTGTTCATCACTGTGACAACTTTGTATGGTTTGTTCTATATTAATTCAAATTTCTATATGTAATATTGTCTGAATCTTGTGTAATTCGATCATGATGAGTTTCATTCATGTTATTTGCTTTATTAGTGTTACTATTCTAATGATAGGTTAAATTCTAACGGTAGGAATGTGATTTAATCCGTTAATTGCTTGAAGGATTGTTAAGTTACTTTATATGATTATTAGAAACTTGAATTGTTCATGTTGATTTCCTGAAATTAGCCCTATATCTAAAAGTATTTTGGTTAATTAGAAGTTAGGTTGATCGAGAGAGAAATCTGATTTTGTTGGAGTCGTAAATGTAGATTTAATTTTGAAAAGCGGAAGCTAAGATGTTAAATCTGATTTAGGAACTATTGTGTGTTTAAAGCAATGCACTTAAGTTGAATTCTCACTAAGGGATTAAGGGAAACTCGATTTAAGACATTAGGCAATGAATGAATCGGGAGATTCTTTGTTGTAATTTTTGAATCCTTTAATAATCTGAGTAGCGGAAGCTACGGGTTTGTTTTATGGTTAAAAAGATTTTCAAGAACTTCAAACAAGAGGTTTTAATCTAGATAGTTCTATTTGAATGTTCAAGAGATCTAATTATCAATATAACTAGACTTAACTTGATTAGAAAGACTCCAATTTGATCTAAGTTCCCACTCTAGTATAATATATGTTTATGTGATTAATTAAAATCTTAGGAGATTAACTCGACTTAGGAAGTAGATAAAGTAGCATTACATAAACAATTGATTTGAATCATTTTGTCTAGATATTAGTGTAGACTGATAACAGTTTAGTACTTGAACTTTTCTTATGGGAATGATACTCACTCATCATTTTATTGCTTGATTCGACCCAGTACACTTGCTGGTGAAATCGCTTTTACAAACATAAAATCATTTTCAAGTGGATTAGGTACCCTCGGGGCATGACAAGTGTTGACTTTAAGATCTAGCAGCTTGTTCCAAGGTACTTCTCATAGTTTCAAATGAGATGCTACTAAGTTATTGTAGCTTCGATTTTTCTTTGCGTATAGTGATAGCTTTTCAGTTTTTGTTGCAGGTAGAACCTTTGTCAAACCCCAAAGGGTATCCTGAACACAATAGTCCACTGCACTCAATATTAAAACTTAAGCATGACAGCCTTAGTCATTCCAAAAGCTTCGATATCGGGTGTAAGGCGTACCTTCACGATCATAGAGGAACAACTTTGAAACAATTTGTTTAATAAGACATTCATAATAGCAGTTAAGAATAGAAATCATAATATAAGCACCTTAACTATGGAATATAAGAGTCTTACAAAATATTAGAGGGCATTTCCCCATCAAAAGATAAATTCCTTTATAGTCTATTTATAATAATTACATTGGAGATTTACTTAGAAGTCTAAATCTATAACTAGTCTTTGACTTCTACTAAACACTCTTGAGTCCAAAAGGTAGTACTTGAGAGAAATATCCTCTGGACATTAACCAAAGGTAGGAGTGCTACAATAAACATCTATAAGGGGGTAAATTTCCTTACTTAGTGAGAATTATTTCCACAAATAAAGTACTCAAACAAACCCTATTCAAATAAGTTATTTAAACAAGCATATGTAATGCAACAAACGCATGAACAAGCAATACATATGATTTTATAGGAATCATATGCTGAATGGATTTACCCCTCCATTCGAGGTTAAGTGTTCCGAGCCGTAAGGCTATAGTTTGCAAATGAAGTTTTTGTAGTTTTTACACAAGCCACTACTAGCCGCTATAATGTAGTTAATTTAGGTGTCTACTCACCATTTTAATCGGGGAAATGTTCACCATAAAGTACATTATTAGGTTCTACGGACCTCACTACTATGCCCTCGTCCCAACAAGGATATAGTAATGAATGCAATGTGACTCACTATGTGTTATGCATGGATCAAATTTAAGGGCTAGCATTTTTCGGTTAGATTTGTACCGACCCATTTTGAAACCTAAATGACTTTAAATGTTAAAAAATAAATTTAGAAATAGATAGATCTTTTCGAGTAGGTAGAAAATGACTACTAATATGCGAAATTCTGAGTTAAAATAAATAAGTTATGGCTATTTTAAGTTGGAATTTCCCTTTATCTGAATTTTGACGAGAATAATAGAATAGAATTAGAAAGTTTAAGTAGTACTTCTATGAAATACTCATTATGTAAACCCTCAAATTTTGGAATCGATTTAGCCTAAAAACTGGAAGTCAACCGAAACTCTAAAGGTCAACAAAACCCTAGTTAGATGTGATAGCTTAAGTCCGGCAATCCCAAATAAGCAACTTAGTAAGAGTTAGTAGGAGTTTAGAATATAAAATAGTGCGTAATTATCTAAGGAAGCATAAAAAAATCAGATTAGTAAAACCACAACTCGTTTCGAACCCGATCGGACATAGTTCTTGAAAAACGTCTCTCGGAGCTCGGAATAGTAAAAATATTCCGAATATACCGTTAGACTCATAAAAATATAAGGTTTTCAAAAATATCAGTTTTATAATTTTTCGGTAAGTAAAAATAGCATATATCACAATTATACGTGTATTTTCTTACTACCGGTACTTTATTAGTCATATTTATTTTACATTACACTATTCATTACTATTCTACAATATTCTTTTCTCACTGCTTTTTCTTAAACCTACTCTTACAAACACCATAACCTATAACCTTTACTTTTTACCTTTCCCATAACTTTATTTCACATCTACCTTACTTATTACTTCATTAAATCAACAAAAATACAAAAAATAAAACACCCTCTCTCTTCCCTCACTCATGGCCGGTGCATACCCCCTCTCCCTCTTCCTCAATTTGTTTCGATTTTCTTTTAATTTAATCACACAAAAATCATTCCATAATTTTCTATAAATACCCCCTCCTCTTTCACTTCTTCCAAACAATTACTATCCATAAATTCCTTACAAAAACTCTCTTAAATTCTTCTCTCAAAACTCTCTTCAAATATCCTCCCAAAACTCTCTCAAAATAATTCCAAAACAACTTCTACCTACAACAAAACCAAAACCACATAACACTACCAAAGTCTTCTTTAGGTAACCATTTCCTATTGTTTTCTTCTTCTGATATCATATAACTTTACATGACCACAATGTGAGTTTCTAAAGACTAAATGTTATGGAAGCTATACTATGTTCATGTATTATTCTTATTCATGAAAATCTATTTATGTTTATGTTATTATTTTTGTTCGTATTATTGTTATTATTTCTATGTATTATTATCTATATATATATACATATTCTTTAGAGCATATAAGCTCACTTGCAATTTATTTATTTCCATGCAATGCAATTTATTTATTTATTCCATTGCAATTTATTTATTCCTTGTTATTTTAAGACTAGTCTCTAGTCTTAGATTTGTCCTCATCAAGTCAAAACAAATTTTTTTCGTTCTTTCATTTTATTTTGGGACTAGTCTATTTCTTAATCTCGGGAGCCTTAAAGAAGCTAAGACTCCCAATACTTGACTTTATTATTTATGTTATTTTTGTTTGCTATTATTTCTCATAAATCATGTTCATTTAAATTGTTGTCCAAAAATTTCAAGTTCTAAAAATAATTGACAAAAAGGAGATTTTATCACTTAAAAATAAGTTTATGTGAAGTATAAAATCTATGATTTAACAAAAAAAATAAAGTCATTTCTTTTCAAGTTACAAGAAGAACCCACTATAATTTTAGAAACTACTTTTACTATAAAAAGTTTCTTAAATTACTTATTATTCCACCTGGTTTTTCAAAAGGAAATAATTTTTGGTACAAGAATGATTTCTATGGAAAACATAACATGAGGAAAGGATGAGGAATTTCCGAATAAAGATCTTTGCAAACAAATAAACAAAGGAAATTATATAGGAAAAATAAATAGGAAAAATAGCACTAATATAGAGCACTTAGAAAGAAGAAAATTTATTTTCGAAAAGTTATTTGGGAAAAATAATAAAGCAAAGCATCCTTGGGAAACAAAAAAAACAAAATATTCATTTCAAAAGATTTACAAAATGAATTCTTGTAAACTATGTTTTTCTAAAACTCCAAACCGACATTATTTTACTCAAGAACATGATTGGACAGCAACCACTTAAGCATGAATAAAATATGAGTTGAGTAACTATAAAAAGAGAATTTTTTAACTATATAGATAACTAAGTATTTATCAAACAAATTTTGAATGATCGAACCAAAGTTGCTTTTGAGTTAGAAAATTCGTGGTGAATTTTATCGCCACTATTTCGGGGCCTAAATGGTTTAGTTTGACAAAAATAGTTTTAGAAATGAATATATCTTTTTGAGTAGGTAGAAATTGGTATATTATATGCGCGATTCCAAGTTAAAATGACAAAGTTATGGCCATTTTAAATTAGAACTCTCCTTTATACGAACTTTAATGTTCTTATGACATTGTTTTGTCAAAATTTAAGAAAAACATCAAGAATTACTCATTATGAGTATTTTCTTTGGCTAGGTAATTCCGAAGAAGAATACCTATATCCCAAAGACTATTTCGATTGAGTGGAGTGTATGAACGACTCACCCTTATAAGAAGAATAGTCGACATGGCATCGTGAGTTTATTTCCTTTAAATACTATACTTGTTGTGCTTGTAATTTAGTTGCATTAGAGCTAGGAAAATACAAATGGATATGTTTTTAAAATAATTTTTTGAAAGAATCCTAAGAATATTGAGGCCGGAATTGGTTTGAATGTTTGTTTTAGTATAACATTGATTTGTATGAGATTCTTTGATCGCCCTAAATTTGATAATAATAATGTTATGATATCATAAATAAATGGATTCATGCATACCATGAAGTGAGTCACATTGCATTGGGTTATTATCATTGGGTGAGAAGGATAGTAAGCTCAGGTCGAAAGCAACACTTGGCGGAGTATCCGAAAGCGATTGCTTAGTGGCGTTAAGGAAATGTTTGGCGGAAGATCCGAAAGTAAGGCTCAATTCAAGTAGATTTCATATGCTTGGCGATATTGGTTGAAAGAATAAATATTTTTAACTAAAACTACTTGTTTTGAGGTTATGTATCACCAAACCCCGAATGGAGGGCGCAAATCCATTCAACATATAGTTCCCGAAAAACTATATGCTTTGTTTGCCCACATGTATGTTGCATTCCATTTGTTTGATTAAACAACTTGTTTGAAATTTTGTTACAAGAAGTTATTTATGGAAATAGTTCTCACTAAGCCTGTTAGCTTATACCTCCATAAATATCTTTTGAAGTTCCCTTATCTGTGGTTGAGGCCACGAGACCCTGCAGTCAGGTAATTTCTTTTTGGATAAGGAAATTCTAGATGAAGTTTAGTGTTGGATAAGATGTACAATATTCTTGTGATAGATTTGTGAATAAAGGAAATATCACTAAGTTTGTAAGATCATTGATATAAGTAAATGAATATTATGAATCCTCTTTCTTAATATGTTATTATATCTTCTTAAGCTCCTTAATTCCATATATTGTCCTCTAAATTTGTAAGAGCACGTCTTACACTTAATATCAAAGCTTTTGGGAGTGGCTAAGGTTATCATACTTAAGCTTTAATATTGAGTGTGGCGGACTGTTACGTTTAGGGTACCCCTTGGGGCGTGACACATTATGACTATTTCTTTTGTTTATGTGACAAAGATTTGGAGGAGTCTTACAACAGACTAATTTTTGACAAGCCAAGCTGAGTGAGTTTATCTCCTACATTTTTGTACTTACGATTGCTCTTGTAGTTTAGAAGCATTAGAAATAGGAAAAGATAAAAATGGAATGTGCATGTGATTTATAATGCTTGTTGAAATTATACTAAGTATATTGAGGTATGAATTGTTGTTAACCAAATTGTTGTCTTATTACCATGTTGAAGTGCTTACGAATTCTATGGTTACCTTTAAGATACCTTAATTACATGCCAAGAAATAAATTAATTGATTCATACATATCACGAAGTAAGTCACATTGCATTAGCTAGTATGCCCTCGGTAGGACAAGAGTATTGTAGTTAGAGCTAGGCATATAGGCCGTGGCTCGCAGGTCGATCCATTAACCCACTTAAAAGAGCAGGATGTGGCCAAAATTTTTTGGCCCATTTAAAAACAGGCGGGGCTGGGCTTGCCCTCGAGCTAGGAAAAAAAAAACAAGAAGAGAAGTTTAAAAATAAGAATAATATAACATCTTAATGATTATTAATATATGTTATGGAAGAAGATGGATTGATGCATGTATCATAAGTATTATAACATTTTTAAAATACATATTTATTGATTCAAACATAATATAATATCCAATAAATCATTTTAAAAACTTGTTTTATATATAAATAATCAAAATAGTAATAAAATTAGTCATTAATATATATATATATATATATATAACCTTAGAATATATAAATAGTTCTAATTTTCATATAGACCAATATTAAAAATAAAAATTGAAATTAAAAAAAAATAATTTTTGGCCCATGGGCCAAGTCTAAGCCTAAGAATTTTGCCCGTTTAACCCGCGGACTAAAGCTAGCTAGGCCGAATTGGCTCGTTTTCCCACTTTGCCCACCTCTTATAGTAGTGCAGTTCGCAGAGGCTTGTAAGTCTGCATGGGCAAATAGGAGTTGAAAGAACTATTAAAGGATGGAGCGAGTAGGAGCCTAAAACAACTACCTAACTAAATTACGAAGCAAGGTCGTAAAAGGGTCGAAACACCTAATCTCGAATGGAGGGCATAATCCATTCAAGCATATGATTTCTGGCTGATCATATGTATTGCTTGGACATATGATTGATGCATTCCATATGCTTGTCTAAATATAACTTGTTTGATTTTCATGCTTCGAGTATGCTAATTCAAGAATATTCTCACTAAGCTAGTTGAGCTTACATCCCAATATATTTTGTTGTCTTAAGACCAATATCCCTTATACTCGAGGACTCCATATATCAGGTAAGATTATGCTGTTGGGAAGCTTTTGGGGGGAAATCTATTCTAAGGTCTTCAACTAGATTTCCCTAAATTGAAGACTTTATAATAGATTTCCTTTAAAATATTTTTTATCTTAGTTATTGTTATATGTAAGATAAGGCTATATTTTAATCCTTTGAGATTTATTAGAGGAATGCCCCTTAGATTATGTAAAGACCATATTTTTTTATGATTTGAAAATAAATGTTTATTTGAATTCTTGTATGTCATATGTACCACCTTGAACTACACATCCACTGGTGTCCCTTATTATTGTGATGGACACCTTATATATGGTGTCGAAGCTTTTGCATGACTTTAAGAAGTCATTATTAAGCTTTAATATCATATGTGGTAGACTACAACATTTAGGGTACCCATTGGGGTATGACAATTCTCCACAAACCCAATGCCTAAGGATATATGACGAATGCACTAGAATTTAATGTGTATGGGGTATAATTTAAAGCTCAAGATGCTATTAAAGCAAAGTCCTTATCGAATTCACAGGTCCTCTAGATAAATCCCTAGGAGAAGTGAAACCCGAATGGGACCTCCACGTCGATGGATCTTCTAACTAAGAGTGATGCACAGTTAATTTGTTAGGCTTGCACAAAATAAAAATCTACTTTTCCCTCAAATTCAAAATTGATGATAAGAATTATGAGGCAAAATACGAACATTTATTGAAGGACTCAAAGTTGCCATGGAAGTCAAAATGGATAATTAGAAAATATTCTCTAACTTAGTTAATTTTCAATAGGTTAAAGACGAATACAAACAGGGACTTAATGATCAAGTATATCTAGAAATTGTTCGGTCCCTAGTCTTAAATTTCAATACTTAGAGCATTCACAACGTCACGCCCCAAAGGATGCCCTAAACGTAGCAGTCCGCAACATGTGATATTAAAACTTAAGAATGACTTTCCGAAGTCATGCAAAAGTTTTCAACACCATATGTAAGGTATCTATCACAACTATAGGAGACACAGGTGGAATGTATAGTTCGAGATAGTAAATATAGTATACAAGAATCTAAATAATCATCCAATTTATCATTAAGAGAATATATTCCTTACATCATCTTCGGGGTTTTTCCCCTACAATTCTCCAAACAATCATAATATCAACTTAATCTTTCTCACAACAAAATAGTACTAACACCAAAGGATATTAAAGGATATTTAACCTAAAATCTTCAAAAGATTTCCAGAAGCTTTTCTAAAACATCATCCCACTCGAGTATATGAAGTCTTCGGGCATAAAAGATATAGTCCTATTACAACAAAGGTCTATCGAAGTATAAGCATAATAGCTTAGTGAGAATATTCCTGAATCAACGTACTTGTATAAATAATTTTAAACAAGTTATTAAATGAGCATATGAATGCATCAAGCAAGTGATCAAGCAATACATATGATCTACTGGAAATCATATGTTTGAATGGATTTACCCCTCCATTCAGGGTTAGGTGTTTCAAGCTCTTTAAAACCCATCTTTAAAATCCAACTCGTGTAGTTTATTTCAGGCACCTACTCGCCCATCTTAAAATAGTTCTTTCAGGCTCTTAATCACCAATTTTCAAATAGTACTTTCAGGCTCCTAATCGCCCATCTTGCAGATTTCTGGCTACTGCAAACCTGGCTACTATACTCTTGTCTCATCGAGTATAGCAGCTCGTGCAATGAAACTAACTACGTGATATGCATAAATCAATTAATTTAATTCATAGTACATGATTAGGGTAAATTAAAGGTGATCACAGAATTTGCACACACTTCAACAGAATAATAGTAAAACATAAGTTAATTAACAACAATTTATGCTTCAGTATGCTTAACATTCTTTCAACCAATATTATCATACATAATTCATTTTCATCTAATCCTACTTCTAGTGCCTTTAGCTATAAGCACAACCAAGTACGTAAAAGGTAGGAAATAAACTCACTTGGCCATGAGGATCTATCTTTCTTACAGATGAGTCAATCGGTAAATCCACTAATCAAAATAATCCTCCGGGTATGAATACTCCTCATCGGGATCACCTAATCAAGAAGAATACCCATAATGAGTATTTCTTATTGATTCTATGGTACTTAGCAAAACTTATGTCATAAGATCGTTAAAAGTTGTATAGAAGGTAATTCTAACTTAAAATGGCCATAATTTGGTCATTTTAACTCGGAATTGCGCAAATAATATACCGTTTTCTACCTACTCAAAAAGATCTTTCATTTCTAAGGTTATTTTTTTCATAAAAAGCCATTTGGGTTGGAAAATACTACGGTACATATTAGTTACGAATTTATAGTTTACAAAACATGATTTTTCCAAACTTCACTTTACTCAAAAATCCTTAAGTAAAATATATGGATATATATATATAGTAGAAAAATCCTTTCAACATATATTTATACTTATATTGTATGCATGATTCTTGTAGTGTTGTCTTAATATTGATATTTCATAAACAATTTGTCTTTAGGGGTTTTAAAAGATAAAACTTTTGAAAATTTCTCCTTTTTGAATTTTTAGAAGGAAAACTAAAATATATTTGAGTTGTTATGAGTGTTTCCCTATAATAATTCCATTTCCTATCTTTTCCAAAGAAAAATAATTTCCAAAAATTTGACTCTTCAAGTTATCTACTAACTTTATTTCTAGCGATTGAAAATAAGCTTTTCAAAATATCTTTTAAGATTTTGATGTGGTCAAATATTTGAAGTTATGTTAAATGTATATTTTCCTCTTATTTTTATATCATTTCTCTTCTTTAGGAAATAAGTTTACCTTTAAACTTTACTTACTTGACAAATTTTATTTTTCTAAGTTGGTATTTTTTTAAAAAATAGTGAGTTGATTTTATCTTGGTTTGAAAAACTTGTTCTATTCTTAATATTTGTCAAGTGATAGAATAATTCTTTTAGACAAGTTTATAAGAAAAGCTTTCTTAATAAAGAATTGTTAACATTAGAACTTAGTGAAATTTCATTTTAATTTTGAAAAGAATATAAAATTCAAGTTTTGAAGATACTTTCATATTATGTGATTTTCAAAATCTATAGTGAACTTATTTAAGTTTTATAAAATGTATGGATAAGTTAAAATCTTTTAATGCTAAAAATTCTTCCTTTATGGAGTATTTAGTTTGGTTTATAAAAGAAAAGAATTCTTTTTATTATTTTGAAGAAATCTACATCACTACTTCTTCTAGAATTTATGATTAGCTTATCTTATGAAAAGAGTTTAAACAAAACTTAGATCTTTTGTTAAAAAAATTCCTTTTCTTAAGAAATCTAGTTTTCTTTTTTTTTTTTTTTTATTTAAGAAATAACCAATTTTTATTTTTATTTAAGACAACAACATTCTAATCATGCATGAATATGATTATGTAGCAATGTAAAAGTAAAGATAATACATAATAAGATAGAAGGAAATACTTGTAAGTAAATAAACATAATAAAATAGTCAAGCATTAAGAACCTTAGCTTCATCAAGGTATCCTGGTTATGTATTGGGAGCCTTAGCTTTATCAAGGCAATCCGGGACTAAGAATAGACTAGTCCTAAAAGAAAAGAAAAGAAAATGAAGAAAATTGTTTTGACTTGATATGGATAAGTCTTAGACTAGAAAGACTAGTCTTAATAAATTTCATAAAACAAGCAAATAAATAAATTGCAAGATATGAAAATAAATAAATAACAAATGAGCTTATATGCTCTAAATAAATATATATACATAGTATACATAATACTATACAAGTTAGATTAGAGCAAAAATAATAACAATAATAACAACAACATAAGAACATAATATAAAATAGGAACATGAACAAAAACAAAACATGAACATATTGTTGCTTTTTTTAACTCATATGAGTCTAACAAATATACACGAAGCTCATGCTAAGTTGTATGAACATGATAAAAAATATTAGTAGATTTTTTTTTTTTTTTTACTTAAGGTTTAATGGAAGGTTTGAAAAGAGGTGAATGGGATTTGTGTTTGTTATTTTCTTCTTGAAGTGTGGTAAATGGGTAGAGAGTGTTTGGAGAGGGAATTGTTGGAGAGAGGATTTGAGAGGAAATTTTGGTAGAGTTTTGTTGTGTAAAGTGGATGTGTGAAAGAATGAAAGAGGAATGGGAAATTTATAGAATTTTTGAAGTGAAATTTTTGTAATAAAATAAATTGAAAAGAAAATATTATAGAGAAGAAAGAGGGGGGCCAGCACACATAATAGAGAGAGAGAGAGGATTTTTGTTTGTTTTGTGATTTTTTGTAAAGAAAAGAAATAATGTGTAAGATTTGGTGTGAATAAAGTTGTATTGGAAATGTAAAAAGTAAGAAAATAGGCATGTAGGTAGTAAGAAATAAGTATAAGAAAAAGTAGAGATAGTGACATAGTAATGAATAGTAGAAATAGTACTATGAATAGTAGACTATACATATAAAATACCGGTAGTAATAAAAATACGCGTAAACGAGCTATATCTGTTATTTTTAGTTAAAAATTCTAAAACTGATATTTTTTAAATCCTTGTTTAATTACGAGTCTTTTGGTGTTATTGAAATATTTTTATTATTCCGAGCTTCGGGACATGGTTTACAAGAACTGATCCCATTCGAGTCGACGGACACTTAAAATTCACGAATTGATATTTTTGTGTTACCCTATATTATTTTGAACTATTATAAGCCATTAACTTAATTTCGTTTTCTAGGGTTTGAGAACGCGGGATTGCCAGAGTTGAAATTGTTTAATTGTCTTGACCTTTGTTGACTTTTGAAACTCTGGTTTGACTAGGGTTAAGGTTTAATCCAACTTTACCCTAGAAATAAGGGGTTTATATCGGGGATTGGATAGGTGGTCCTTCTTATGTTCAATTTTGAATCGAACGATTATTGGATTTTTTTTTTTTGAAGATCCTCTTATGAAATCCCGTGATCGAAATTGATTAAGGTTCGGTTTCAACTTGGTTTAAACTTTAGGATTTCGATTCGGTATTCCAAACCACTCGAAAAATTAAGGGGTTTACACACAAAATCTATTAAGCAAATAGTAACACACACCGTGGAACTGTAGAAGTTGGGGAAGCGTTAATATAACCCTGTTGAGTTGATCTTATCATGAACTATTTGAAGTATAGTTTCATTTCAAGTGATAAGAAAGAAGCAAAAAAGCTAATTTATCGCTAGACCAGCTACACTTTAATAAATGACTTTCTATACCATCACAAACATAGCATGCCATACCTCAGATTACTCTAATCATAGGAAGCTTTATTAGTTCTTGAAGACCTGCATTCATAGGACTCCAACAATCATGTGGGGAGCTAGACACTCCATATCAAAGCATGTTGACTCAATAACTACTAGCTAACCATGAGGTGAGATGTCTCGTAAATTGAAAATGCCCTTAATCTTAGAAGCATGCCTTGATGGCATATGCTCAAAGCAACTATCTCTAAACCATGTCCAGTCCATGGCCATTTACCAAGTCATTCATGATCAATCATATCTTGTGTAGGTTTGAGTGCCACATGTCTTAGTTATTGACAATAGCATCTAGTTTGACAATGATGGATTTAGAGCATTTTGTCAGTTTCACCACATTGAACAAAGATACACATTTGTATCTCACCTTTAAGCCAATAGCCAAGTTGAAGTAGTAAATAGGATAATCACCAAAACTCTAAAGGAAATGTTTGAACATGACAACATTAGATGGTTAGAACAGTTACCCAATGTATTAAAGGGATACTGAACCACACACATAGCATCCATGGGAGAAACCCCCTACCTAATGGCATTTGCACTGAGGCGGTCCACCTTGTAGAGTTAGAAATTTCAATAATCGAATCACAAGAGTCCTAAGTGATGTCAAATGCAAATAAGACTCAAGGCCAACTAGGACATTATCAAGGAAATTCATGACAAAGTTACCTAGAGATTAGTTACATATCAATTGAGAGCAACTCGGTACTACGGCAAAAAGGTTATATACAAAGAGTTTCAACCATGTGACCTTGTATGTCGCAAGCTACTAGGATGGACATTAAAGAAGGCTAAGGAAAACTAGCCCTTCTCTGGGAAGATTTGGTCTGAGTCATGGAGAACCTAGGCAATGGAGACTCTTGCTCAGATTTGCTTAATGGACTGCTACTATTAAGGACATGAAATGCTAGCAACCTCAAAAAGTATTTTACTTAAGTTTTATTTCATTTATTCATGTAATTCTTGTTATGTTGACAATAACCATTGTCAATATCACAGTCGATACGAGAATGTGTTTATTATCTATCAAATATTCACATGTAAGATAATTTAGTAACATGTCTTTGATGAGACATTCTTGGAAACTGAGTTACTTTAGTCAACACTTAAGTAAAGAAAAAAAAACATCAAGCCCCCAAACACTTTGTCTCAAGTGGAAGTGCTTATGAGTGTAAGCAATATTTTTGGGATCTAACCAAGCTACCCTAACTGGCACTCACTCTAAAAAACTTCATCCCGAATGGAAGTGCTTATGAGTGTAAGCAAAATCCTATTGACCTAATCGAGCTACCATAGTTAGCACTTGCCCTAACACACTTTGTCTCAAGTGAAAGCATTTACAGGCATAAGCCAAATAGTGAACTCGACCAAGCTACCATAGCCAATGCTCACCCTAAACACATCATCTTAAGTGGAAGTGCTTACAAGTTCAAGCCAAATCTTAGGAACCCAACTGAGCTGCCCTAACTAGTACCCATCCTAAACACTTCGTCTTAAGTAGAAGTGCTTACATGAATAAGCCAAATCTTGGGGACCTAATTGATACAGAAAACCTTACGCATATTAAACCTTAGACCCAACGTACGTCAAATGAAATTAAACCCCAAGGACCGTCTAAGAAACCTGGGTGGAAACTGCAACCCGTTGCCTATATGGAGGCAAGAATCTTAGTATAATGAAGACGCAACGGATGAAATCCGATAAGTTTATGAATATGTTCAATCAAGAACACACAAAGAGAAAACTCTCAATTTCATTTAAAAGAAATAACTCATAATCTACTTTATTTGATTACAAAAGCTTATTCATAATAATTCATAGGAAAACTAATAGACACAAAATAATAAAACATAGGAAAACTAAAAGACACAAATAATAACACCTAATAAATACAATAAATATTCTTAAGGACATAATAAATATCCCTAAAGACATAAAAATTAAATCTAGCGGCCTATATTACACATTTGAATTAAAACAACATTTCGCTTCAATAAAATTACCGAGAGCAAATTCATTCCTATGCCAGCTTGTATTATTCAAGGTCGGCGGTGCTGAGTACTATTTCTTCAAATCTTCAACTCTTGGAGTCCAAACTAATTTATAGAAATCCTTGGCTTGCTTGCCTCGAGTTTGATCATTGAAACTCCATTCAATGGATCTTCGACTCCTTGAAATATATCATTAGATTTGGACTTGGTTAGCTCTGAATTTGATGCTTCTAGGATCACATCACCAATAGAGCTACCTTAGCTAGCATTCGCCTAAAACACTTTGTCCTAAGTGAGAGCATTTATGAGTGTAAGTCGAATCCTAGGCACCTAACCGAGCTACCTCAGCCAGCACTTGCCTTAACACTTTGTCCCAAATCCAAACGTAAGCTAAATCCTAAAGAGCTAATAGAGCTGCCCTAATTGACACTCACTCTAAACACTTTCTCTCAAATGGAACTGCTTATGAATGTAAGCCAAATCTTGAGGACCCGACTGAGTTGCCCAATCTAACACTCGCCCTAAATTCCCTGTCACGAGTGAAAGCACTCATGAGTGTAAGCTAAATCTTGAGAAATCGACAAAATTGGTTCAATTGGCACTTTCTTTAACACTTTGTCTAAATGACTTGGCTAAGTGGCCCCGGTTGGCATTTGAGTAAACTAATGAAATAATGATAAATGTGAATTTTTACACATTTATCTTATGTTTGCATTTCACTTTCATGCATAAATTGGCACTTCCATGTTGAATACTTGCTATGAATTGATGAATTACATAAGTTTTTTATCAATGGATTGAAAGTCTATAAAAAGGATAAAAAATGAACTATTAGGTTGCTAAATTAAGTCTCTTCACACTAATTGATTTTCTTGAATTGAAGTAACAACACTTAAATAATTTGATGTGAGATGTAAATTTTAGATTTTAGATTTTGCTCTTATTATCATTTATGAGCAGTGATTAGATTTGAAACTGCAAAAGTGAGACTTGTAATTGCAGAAGTCCAAATGTCAAACTTTGTCGAGTTCCATAACTCAAGCTATTTTTCACAATACAATTAGCATCATGTCTACGTTCCGGCATTTCTCTAGCGACGGAATAGAATGAATCCAAGTTGCTTTACATGAGTAACAAATACCAGATAGCACTGAAAGAAATATGTAGCCGCTATTGTTAACTAAACTGAGCTACCACATTTGAACAGCATCAACGCCTAGAAGCCAACCATGCCTCATCCGAACAATAGAAGAAAAGAACCAGACGCTTAAAACTCATAGCAGACTAATCTATAGATGGGCATTCGAGTCGAGTGCCATTTGCTACTACTAGAATTTTCGAGGGCCAGCATCAACTAAGATGCAACAAGAAGACGACACTGCAGCAACTTCCTACCAAGCAACAGCTGAACATAGAAGCTGCAACATACGACTTTAAAATAGCAGCAGGAACTACCACGAGCCAAACCTACGAGTATCTAATATCAGTCGAAGCAAGTGGAGCACTTTCAAACTGAGCTGACTGCATCAACCTGCCACTAACCCGAATTGATCCTCGAGCTCCAAACCAACCAACTGTTGCACGCGTAAGACTTGAGTTAGAAGCCATCGAACAATAGCTAATTTCATGAATCCTCGTTCGTCGATTGAGTTAAACAACCACCAATTTGAGCTGTAGTGTCAAGTTCAAGTGATGAGCAACAAGGAGGGCCCACGTTAGAAAGTGGATAATGTCATAACATGAATCTCAGGCTTACCATGATTGCATGGCACAAATCTTGGAGACACAATATACATAAGGCGCAGCCTTGGGATACGAAATTGTCACCTTGTCCTTCCACATGACTTAATTGTGCCAAGTCAGACCTGAACCATACTAACACCTAAGTCATAATGTCCAAGTCTCACAAATACAACCTCTGAGCCAACTATAATGGCTCAATTATGACAACTGTGGTAGAGGCACACTAAGTCCACAGCTAAAGCTAAATAATCAAGAAGATAAATTGCTTATACGAGAACACAAGAATGGAGACGTAATTCAAATACTTCATTCATTCATTTTTAAGAAGTCAAGCTACATCCATGACAATCGACATCCCAACTGGAGGTTACAAAGGAAGTGGCGTAACATTTGCCCAAAAAAATCCCATACATATAAAATAGAAGGAGGAGAAACCGACAAACTCAACAAAATAATCTAATTAGCCCCAGCAAGATGACTCAACCCATTTATCATATCATGGCCTTCCCATTGCTCAACTATAGTTAACATTGTGGATGGAGGGAGATCACATAGCGCCCCATCCAGAGGCCCACTCACATCAACGATCATCCCATTACCTTGGACGATAGGGATCGCTTCCTCTTGAGTACCCTCCAAAAGAACCTACTCGCGCTTGCAAAGACAACTCAACCGTACTAATGCCTTTGCCACTAAACCTCACTACCAAATTACTAATCAAGTACTGTTTGCTTAAGTTTTGAAGGAATCAACCCACCAAACCACAACTTGATGATCTCCGCCTTTAAAGCTTTATGGTTATTGGCAAGCCTTCTAACCTCCAACTATTCGTAGGATCCTGCAGCTTGGAGATTTGGCAAAGTAACACCTTTTCTTTCTCATGGGCCCTCTTGTTTGACTACCATAGCTTAGACTGACAATCTTCTAAGAGGCTCCTTGACTTCCTAAGCTCAAGGAAAGTTCCTGGTTCTATGGACTTCGTACTTCTCATCCTCTGCCTGATGCCTCTTGGCTTATAGGACGTCCGCCCAGTCTTTCAAGTACATCTGTAGAACTTCATCCTTCCTCTCTAAAGCATGCTTGCCTTCATGATAATGAGACACAATGTTGTCTTTAGCCTTCATTTTTTGTTTTAAAATGGTCTAATTATCTTTGAAGTTAGCGTCATGCTTGTGAAAGACCCCACACTTATGGAGGAAGAATCAATTAAGGCCATGGGTTAGACCAACCTTGGTAGCTACCCTATTATGCTCGGTAACCTTAACCCTCGATTCATCCAATTCCCTTGCATTTTCGTACCTTGTCCACAGCCTCAACTCTCTGTTCACAAGCTTTCTACAAAACCGGTAACCATCACAACTAAAGCATGGAAAACTGAGAATGTAATATCACAGGGTATGGGTGGGTGTGGATTGGTTTGGTTTTTTTTTTTTTTTTCATTTTTAAATCATTAAATAATTATTTGGCTTGGATTAAAAAATTTTTAAATCATTAAATAACGATTTTGTTTGATTTTAATTATGGATTAAATCAAAGTTTTAGTAAAAAAATTTAGTTATAATATTTTATATTTGTGCGAATATTCAAATATTAAGATCACACTATAAAGTTCATATTGTAAATCTCAATAAAATATTTTAATAATTCATCACATTTATAATCCATAATGCCTCATAAAATCGTTTAGCCACTAATACAATATGCTTACCAACTAATACATAGTAAAATATAATCTATAGTCCTTTAAAATGTAATTTAGTCAACCATCTACTAATAAATTTGACCAAAAAAATCATTAACCAGTAGAAGTCATGTATGAATAAAAGTGATATACTAACAAAAACATACAATAATATTAATATAACAAGATATATAACTAAGTAACAAAATCCATACTCTATGGACTTCAAATAATTAATAAAAAACAACATTAAATTACCAATAAAGGAATATATCTTCAACCTAAGAGAACAATTTAAAAAAAGGAATAAGTTATTATTAACAAATATTTATCATTCAATAAATATCATAATAAAATTAAAAGAAATATATGACCTTTAATAAATCATTATAACAAAGTTTATAATTATAATTAAAATATTTTGATTTTTATTTAAAATGGTTTGGTCTGGTTTACGAATCGGTTTGGTTCGCCCCTTCAAATCTACCATAAATTTACGGATTGATTCGGATTGAGATTTTTTTAAAACCAAATTATTTAAAAAATCATATTTTCGGTTTGGTTTGGTTTGGTTCAACGGGTTTTTTTGCCCACCCCCACCAGAGGATCTCCAATTACAAACTGACTACAAGCTAAGAGATCACCCTTCTCATTTGACTCTTTAAGAGGGAACAAGTGCCTTCCCTCTTGTAGTGACCTGCCATGAGGTGTCGACTAACCAATCAAGAGTTGGTCAGAATCTATAGTTATTAGCTAAGCAAGAAAAAAAAATAAAGAGCTCATTCCTTTCTTTAGAGCCAATTTAACCTTAATAATTCGAAATTATTCTTTAATAAAAGGATTTGAAAAAGGATCTTAGAGAGTGTAAGGTTGGGCTAAGAGGGCCTCTGATGCAGTGGAAAGGATAGCAAATAACTATTTGGAAAAGTGGCATAGAATTTGACGATAGTAGTTTCCTAATTTTGGAGGGTTATGGATTTTAACTAAGCGGGACCATATTCTGAAGGGAATCGAGCCAACGAGTAAAACTTACCAACTTTGCTTGTGATGCATGCCAGTTTTCGGCTAAATTCCTTCGTTTAGGCCATTAAAACTGCGTTTTTACTATTTTTAGTAACTTTTCTTTATGTCATATCTTTTGATTGAATACTTTTTTCTATATGCCGTCTGTGGCAATAATCTCGTCCATTCTTTTATCTTTGCCCTAGGTAATTATTAGATAGGTTTCCTTTTTTGGTAAAAAGCATATTATATATATTATAGGGTTACAAGAGGCGTAGTACAGTCTGTTTTGAATGAAATTTCTTTGAGAGTGTTCTCTCTATTCAATTTCGTCATCTTTGTGTGGATTTCAATTTTTGATGCTAAATATCTAGTATTCTCATAATCAATTGATATTTGAAGATGACAAGCTAGGTATTCATGCACGAATCAACGTCTTGCGATAAACCTATCGTACCTCCACTACGTCAGCCTCTTAACACCTTCTTTTTTCTTCACATGTAGTTATTTCATAAAGACTTGCCTTGGTAAGGAGAAGGGGGGAAGAAGCACACTTAGAGAGCGCAATACAACGGAGAGTTGTATGCTACATTCAGGAAGGATGAATCGCTCCTAAAAAGGAATCTATTGATTCTCTCCTAATCAGTTAGACCGTATGTGCGATGATTTACTTCATGGGTGAGGTCTTTAGTTCAAGTCTAGGATAGCCCAGCTGCACCAAGGAAAGAAAGGAATAGAAGAAGCATTTGGCTCCTTCATGCATGCTCCACTTGACTTGGTGCGATACAGCTTAGTAAGTAGAGCTCTGCTCTTGTAATTGGGTCGTTGAGATCATGGGTACTAATTACCCCAGTGTAGATCTAGTTGTTGTTAAGAGATCGGTAAGGGTATTGTTTTGATAGATAACTCTTCTATAGAGTTCATTAATATCCGAGATCATTAGCTTACGTCCATCTATCTGAATAATGGGTCGTAGTTTGGGAGGAAGAACTGGTAGTAGACATAAAACCATCCATTCTAATTCTATATTCTATCGAGGAATTATTCCATTATTGTTCACTCATCTCTTCAAAAAGTTTAGTAGTGAGCATAATGGCCCTATTGTTCCTATAGAGAGAAGAACCTATGATTATCTTTTCAGAAAATTTCTAAGTGAACAATTTCAACGAAATCTTTCAATTTCTTATTTTACTATGTTCAACTCTATGTATTCCTCTATTCGTAGAGTACATTGAATGTACAAAAATGCCTATAACAAAATTGCAGCTTTCTCCAAGCCTCCGAGAAAAGCATGAAAAAGAAGGCTCGAATGGTACGATCTCTCCGTCTCCCTAGAATGCAAAGAGTGATCTCGTAGTTCTTGGTCTGTGAAGATACGTTGTTAGGTGCGTCATTTGATTTTCCCATTGAGAATGAACCTAAACTTGTGCTCGAGAGATAGTTGTCCATACACTGATAAGGGGTGTGCATTCCTTTCTTCTATCGAAGAGTAAGAGGACGAAGAATACTTTGCTTTAGATTTTCGAACTCCTTGTCTCTTATCTTATGTTTAGTATATTCTATAACATTCAAATATGAGACAATAGCAACATAGTCACGTCACGCTACGCCAAATTCCCAAGAGGTTTGATTTCTTTTTACGAACTGAAATTAATATTGGTAAATCTTTGAATCTAGAAATTCATTTCAGAGACTATGCTCATTAAATACTTCTTTTATTCTTCTTTAATCAAAGAAAAAAAATTATATTCTCATAACTGAAGTTGGATAATTGTGAAATAGTTCCAAAGAAATTAGGCATTTCATCTTTTTTTTTTTTTTTTTGAGTAGTCTCTAATCCCCTTTTTTTTTGTTATCTCATTTCATATCCACAATTGAGTCACCAACAATGATTCCAATAATTTAATATCTGATTTAACCTATGGATGAATATGCAAGCATGTGTTTCATGTTATTTGAGTAATAACAACGAGATTCCCCAATTCATGCTAAGAATAGCTAGAATTTCCAGAAGAAGATGCCATTCATTTGATGAGAATAAAAAGGAATATGTTATTATCATGAGTTTAATTAAAGCCATAAAATTGAAAATCAAGTTGAAGACTTTTTTTTTTTTATATTATGAATTATGATAAGGTGTCTTTTTTTGAATCTCAAATTTTTCCTTTTTGTACTATTCCACATTCAAATTAACAAAAAAAAAGTAAGTAGACTTCGCTCATTAAATCATGACTCTATCCACTATTCTGATATTCAAATTCGGTAGAAATGAAATTGGAATAGTGGATTTTTTTAATTCCTATTTTTATTTTTTATTTTGGACTTTGCAAGAATCTATCGATATTTCCAATTCCATTAACTAGAAATAAATCAATAAAAAAAAGAAAAGAATAAAAAAAGAATGAAATTCGATAAATCAAGTGTCCTCGTTTTTTATTCCATTCAAAGCATTCCATATAGCAATATTTTTCTTGTTATAGAAATCTCAAAAAACAAATAAAATAGCATTGCATCCAATAGGATTTGAACCTATATCACAGGTTTAGAAGACCTTTGTCCTATCCATTACACTATGGATGCTTTTATTTTTTATTCTATTCCATGTTTTTTTCTATTTCTTGTTCTCAATTACAAGAGCTAATGCCACTCCCTCAACTAAGCCGCTTGACTCCAAATCCACCGGATCATTGGCCCTCTCGCCAAAACCTAAGCAACATTTGCCTGACCAATATAATCACAACTTTCCTGATCCCTAGCATAAGCTAAATAAGAAGGTTGCATAGGCAACAAAACCTTATATGTGATTTTGCTCTGCTCATGACCTCTTCATAGAGGCTTGATGACTAAATGACTCAACTTCTTTAGAGGCTTGATGACTAAATGACTCAACTTCTTTAGAGGCTTTCCTCTTGTAAACAGATGCACTGGCCTACTCCCTAATTTCTAACCTCTCATTATCCCTGACCTATATACCTCGAGACTCATGCTTATATGTCTTACTCTTATCCGACCTACACTTGAATAACTTTTTAAGGTTATGGGAATCCCTATCACTAAGACATCCTACATGAAAAGTAAAAATATGTGTTAATTGGAAAAAAGATCGAGCCAAGAGTGGTTAAACCCATGCCAAGTGTACTTCAGTAGCTACTTCCCATTACATGAGTCCTCAACCTTAAGAGCTTCTAGAAAACCACTCAGATAAGGAGAATGATAGCTAAGAAATACGTTTGGCATCAATTTCCTTGATGCGATAAGACGAGCCATGCCAACCTGTGACAAAACCCGATTATTGGAATCTGGTAAAAATGTCCCTAGATCGTATAAGAAACCTAGTGGAAAACTGTGACCCGTTGCCTATATAGAGGCAAGAACCTTAGTATAGACGAAGATACCACAACCGGTGATGTCAAACCGATCAATAATTCAAAGGGTTCAACACCATGAAAAATTTTCAATAAGTTTGTAAATGAATTCACTTCGGAATTCACAGAGAAAAACTCTCAAATTTCATTAATCAAAAGATATATGTATCTTCCATTGAATGTTTACTAGCCTTTATATATAGTCTATTACAGCGTAGTTACATAATTGTAAGTGAAAAATACAATTGTGGCAGTTACATAATTGATAACTTAACTAAAAAATATAATTGCGTAGTTATATAACTGGTAGTGTACTGAAAAACATAATTATAATTAATCCTACATCAATAAAAATAAAGAAATTCCAAAAGACATCTAATTATAATGGAGGGCGGCAGATTAATCAATGAAGATCGGCGGTGTACTATGCAGCAGCTCAACAACTTCAATCTTTCAAGTCCCAAACTTTTTTGTATACATCCTTAGTTCGCTTAACTTGGGTTTTCAGTATTGAAACTCCAACTATTGAATCTCCAATTTCTTGAAACAAAGCTTTGGACTTGATCTTGGTCAGATTCAAATTTGATGCTTCTAGGATCACATCATTCCCTCCTTTTTTGAAAAGATTCATCCTCGAATCCTTGCTCTTCACCTCTTCTAAATTGCAAGAAAGGAAATCAGTTTGAGGCTCTATTTCATCTTGATCTTCTTGAGGATACATTTCTTTAAGTTCCTACAGTCATGAATCAATTTCACTAGGAAAAGAAAAATCATTAGTTGATAAGCAAATATCACTCTCTAGTGTTTCACATTCTTTTGCCTCAGTGCTCACCAAAGTGTTTTCATCACTCTTTTCCTCTCTCACACTCCTCTTATTTTTTCTTCTTCCGCTTTCTTTTCTTCTACAATTTTTTCCAAAACTTCAACTCTACCATCTTCGTGTATAACTGTAGGAACCTCCTGCTATTTAATTTTTTTCTCAGTTTCATCTATTTCAATGGATTGGGATTTCTTCTTCTCATCCAGATGTCTTCCAGATGATTTAGGCTTGGATGGAAATTGAAGGTTGTCTAATTACCTATTTAAATGCTCAAATCCATCTTGCAAAGTCTTCACCATCATCTTTAGTTCAACATCATTAAATCCCACTTTTTAAAAAACAAAAAAAAAAAACAAACTTTATACTAAAACACAAACTTCACCAAAATCCTATAAGACACAATTTTTTTTCTTTTTTTTTTTACACGAACTTCTTGTTTTTTAATGATAAAACATGCAAAAACTTCAATCAAACTCTCCAAAGATCAAATCTTTTCATAGCAACCTAAACAATACGGTAATTTTTCAAATCTTTACCCTCAAAGATCATATCTTTTTCTTAGCAACTCAAACAACATGGTAAAAATCAATTTTTTTTTTTTATATCCAACTCGTCCAAAGCAAACAAATCCTAAACCAACAATAATAAGAACAACTGAGGATATGAACGATTGAGTTACCTTCAATCGATCTGGGATATGGAATCTTAGAACACCAAGAGCTCTGATACCAAAATGATGCGATAAGATGAACCATGCCAACTTGTGATAAGACCCGATTATCGAAACCTGGTGAAAAACCACGACCTTTACCTATATGGAGGCAAGAACCTTGGTATAGTCGAAGATGACACAACCGGTGATGGAAACCGATTGATAAGTCAAAGGGATGAACGCTACGGAATATTCCCGATAAGTTCATAAATGAATTCACTCAGGAATTCATAGAGAAAAACTCTCTAATTTCATTAATCAAAAGATATTTATATCTTCCATTAAATATTTGCTAGCCTTTATATATAGGCTATTACAAAGTAGTTACATAATCGTAACTGAAGAATATAATTGTGGCAGTTACATAATTGACAACGTAACTGAAAAATATAATTGTGGTAGTTACATAACTGATAACGTAACTGAAAAACATAATTATAATTAATTCCTATATGAATAAAAATAAAGAAATTCGAAAAGCCACAAAAGAAATTTGAAAGGACATCAAATTATAATGGAGGTCGGTAGATTAATCAATGAAGACCAGCGGTGTACTGTGTAGTAACTCCACAACTTCAATCTTTCGAGTCCCAAACTATTTTGTATACATCCTTGGTTCACTTGACTCGGGTTTTCAGCGTGGAAACTCCAGCTATTGAATCTCCAATCCCTTGAAACAAAGCTTTGGACTAGATCTTGGTTGGATTTAAATTTGATGCTTTTAGGATCACATCATTCCCTCTCTTCAAAGCGAGCATGAGGAATGAAGCATTGGCCCTACTCTAGAAAAATCTTAACAACTTTTTGGTGCCAAGAAGATTGATTTCAATTCAAAAAATCCTAAAACTCTTTAGCAATTTCTTGGTCATTCAATCCTAACTTTGGTTGATCATATGAATTGAGAAAATTTACCTAACAGATTGTAAACTCATGCTCCAAGTGAAGTTCCACAATAATGAATTTATCCTTCCAATTCTTCATAGAAGATTCTAGGCTATTAAATTAAGTTATTTCGCTCCTTTGCTGAAGATTGACCCACTCGCCTCCCTAACATTTGATGGTGAAGAAATGATGAACCAATTAATGAGTAGGCCTCTGACATAACCTATATAAAGTGCCTCAAAGTCAACTAGCAATTGCCACAAATTGGGCATCAGTTGATTACTACTCCAGTTAAAATGCATAAACAATTCTTCTCGAAAATTTGTTAAGAGAAAACCTAACCTGAAGGCTAAGTACTTCATATACACATAGAATCTAGTCTAATATACTAATGTAACACAATCATTCTCACCTATGATGGTGATGGTATATTCACTTAAAGTCCTCCTAAAATATTGCTCCTAATGTTACTCAAAGAGGGTTATTAAAGATATCCCTAGAATCCCTCTTTCAATATGTTTTAAAGGATAAATATCCCTTTATACACTCTCCATGGTGAGATGAACACCTTCTTTCTCTAATAAAGATCTAAAGTAATTATCCACAGAAATCTTGAACTAAGCAACCCTATCCACCACCTTCTCTTCATCAATGAGGGTTGAGATTGAGGCTGTTAGAGGTTGGGTAGCCTTCCTTGAAGTACCATTACTAGCAAATTCACAAAGTGTTCAAGAAGAGAAACTACAAATCTTACCGATCACTCTATATAAATTATACTTGAATAACCTACAAAAGCAGTGAAATACATATTTGCATCAGTGATGATAAAAAGTAGAGAAATTTTAGAAGAAGAATTGTAAAGAGAATAAAGTACTATGATGAATGCAGAATTTCTAGGTCACAACAATCTCTCAAACAACATGATAATTATAGAGAATCCTATCATCACAAATCCCTACCATTAAATGCATGCCTATTATAATATAATGGATAAGAAATGATAGCACAAAATGATGCACTCTAGTCAAAGTAGAGACAACTAAACTCCATGTATTATTATGACATGTAGACACACATACTTGCACCTACCAAAATTTGAGAAGTTGTGCT
The DNA here is from genome assembly GCA_024138025.1 of Combretum micranthum. Lineage (NCBI taxonomy): Eukaryota > Viridiplantae > Streptophyta > Magnoliopsida > Myrtales > Combretaceae > Combretum > Combretum micranthum. The sequence goes on along the minus strand of JAMXBD010002213.1, from coordinate 47,528 downwards.
TCTTCGATATGCTTTGATGTAACAAAAAATCACAGCACTTGCAACCTAAGGTGATACTTGACGTTCTCTAAAAGAGATGTAACTTATTGTGTCTAAGCCACAAGCACTATTGCTATCTTGGATTACTCATTAGCTCGAATAAATAAACCAGCCACTCTAAACATAGTTCAATATCCATGCCTCCAAATTGAAAGCTTTGTATAAACTTTTAATAAAATCTTAGACTCCTTAGTTGACCTATCCACTCCCCTTACCGATTCTTAAACAAAGCGAATAAGGTAGAGGGGCACGATAAAGTGGTTAAATAGGGATCATGGGCCTCCTAAGTTTAGTCTAACCCATTAACCACATGTATCGGACCACTGAGCTTAAGCTTGAATCATCTTGACAAGGCCTAAAGCCTCTTTAGAATGCCAATCCCTTTGGCTTAGTTGATAAACTACCACTATTGTATGTAGATGGCAACCAATCTAAGGTCACTTGGCATGTTTTCTCCACTTTAGCTCAACATGGTCAAATATGGATTAGTGGGCTTACCCCATGTCTACAGTAATCATCGTCGACTGCCTACTTGCTCATGATCTTATGATGTACTCAACCACTAAGGATCTACTCACCATAAGTATCACCTCCTACTCCACAAAAGAGGTAACGATATGCCCATGAGGATAATCATAAGGATAACTAAGAATTAATAACTAATTATATTAGTTGAATCCTTAATCTCAAGATAATAATTAAGGTTGCATCAATAGTAGCATAAAACCTTTATTTACCTTGGATATGATGCACCATGAAAGCAAATATAGAAAGAACACTTGCACTTACCCCAATAAAAATATGGACTGATAAGATGTAATGCCTTACCTTTTAAGTATAGACTAGATTGTTTATAAACTATATCATAAGGGTAGACAATGGTCAGCATTGAGTTGTGACCGAGGTTATCGATCGACTTACTCTGCTTGTTTCACACGATTAAAGTTGGAGACTCCAATGTGATCGGTTTTAAGTGGAGGCTCAATATATCATTTAGGAGTAAGGTTTAAGATGAACATAGAGGGAGAGTAAGAGTGTCTTATAGAGAGATACCTTTTGGTTCATTGCTGGTGAATGTGTTAGTGAGTCAACTTGACGTAGCTTAATGGAAGATAGATTTGTTTGTCAAAGTGTTTTGTTGTGTTTAATTGCTTGATGATTCATTGAATTTTTGTTTTTGAGCAATCGACATGGATTAAATTGGAGTTGATATCAACTTTTTTTTTGTGTGTATGGGTTGGGTGTGTGTGTGTGTGTGTGTGTGTGTGTGTGTGTGTGAGAGAGAGAGAGAGAGAGAGAGAGAGAGAGAGAGAGAGAAAGGACAAAGAAGAAGAAGTAATAGTAGTATAGAGAGAGGGAAAAGGAGAGGAAAGTTAAAAAATGAGAGGAGATAAAATATACATTATCCTAATAGGAGAGACAATGCATCCACATTAGCTAATCGCCTAAGAATTGGTTGGATATCCACCAAGGGTCTTGTCAATGCAAACTTTAAAAAGTTTGGATATTTTGTAGGATAAAAAAATTTTTAAGGTACAATTCTATTGTAAGTGAAAAGTTTAGGTGCCACTAGTGAAAGTAACCCATCTTAATTAAAGTAAGGAAATTGCCTATTAAAACTTCAATAAAGGCTGCAAATATCAGATAATGGACTAAAAGAGAAATACAAAACCAAATTAGAATAAAATAGGAAAGAAGATATTGTGCCCTAATAATTGATGGCTTGCTAAAGCCTAGTTATATGTGCCTGTATATATATTTATACTTGCCCATTCAACTTAGATAACTAGAATTGATGAACTCAATTAAAAATATAAGATTATATGGAGTTTAATGTATAAATTCACAATTTTATTAGGTTAAGTCTCAAAGAATTGTGGCGTATATGTTTGAAATAAATTATATTTTAAGAGTTAAAAAAGGTGTTATCTCATTGAAAGATTTTATATGATAAATTAATTTTTTTACTTTATTAAAAAAATTCTTGATAAGATAGGCTTCGATAAAAGTTAGACCAACTGACTTATCATGCCTTTAAGTAAGTCTCTTATTGTTGTGAAAGCAATTAAAGTTATCAGAGTTGATACACTTTTAATATTTATGAATTGCTTATATATGCAATTGAATGTTAAATGAGCAACAAGTAACATGAAGTAAATTGAAATAAAGAGACAATGGTAAGAGTGACCAGACTTAGATATGTAGAGGTTCTACATCCTCTCTAGTGACATTACCACCCAAACCATTATAACTTTTTAACTTCAACCACACTTGAGTTTTAGAATTGAGACAACTCTCAAAATACCAAAAAGAAACTTTTGTCATTGCATCTTTCATGGTTCTCTTAACTCTTTTTAATCTAACCCTCAAAATAGTTTTCGTAAATCTTCTATGCTTCTCAAAATTATGCTAAAATATGAATCTCCAATTATAGTAAGAAACTTACCATGATAAAAGCATCTATATATTATATAAATTGGTATGAAAAACTCTAAGGATTTTAGTCTATAATTAGGGCAACCTAAGAAGATTTAGTTTGATGAGATTAAAATAGAGATTGTTAGATTAGTCCATGCACTTTTGACCTTTCTCATACAAGTTCACACTCAATAAGATAGGTTACTAGCCGCAAGCTCATGATAAGCTTATTAGAGTAAACTTGAAATGAGTAAACTTAGTTTATTTGTCAATCATCAAAATAATATAACAAAATATCAATAAGAGTAAGAATTCAAAAAAATTCAACCACACCTCCTCATTCAACACTCTTAGCAGTTTAAAAATTAGAGTAATAATACAAGGTTATGAAATTCCGTCTCCCAAAAATCAAACAAAGCTAGATGAAGAATCATTCCATATTCAACCTTGAGTAGATAGGTTGATGGTAAATAGCTTATTTACCTGTTACAAGTGTATTTCAACCATAGTGATTATCTATTTATTATCTCTACCACTTTTCACCAAGTCTTTTAAATGTCATCCACACATTACTACGCTAAGGTCACATGCAGCATAAAGCTCATGTAGCATCTTTGTGATGACGTCAATCAAACGTCATAGTCATATGTTATTGTTGATTCTATCTAAAAAGCTACAAATCTTTCCATGCAATTCACTCAAACACAATTGTGTTACTTTTTAGCTTTATTTTCAATTTGTTAAGCTTTGAGCTCATCTAAAACAAGTAAGATCCTTCTTTACTTTAACCAATAGTTGTATTCTTCATAGATTAAAAAAAAAATTTACATCTTGTAGAGTAGAATAATCCATTGAAGAAGTAATTATACCAAATTAGAGTTTTTCATTAGGATAATTTAGTTTGAGAATATTTGGAAGTATAACATTAGAAAATAACTTTTTCTTAACTTAGAAAAGCTTAAAACATTACTTGATAGAAGCTGCAGAACTATTTGGCATGAATATGTTTTATATTATTGTAAATGGCTTAAAATTATAAATATTGTTATTTAGACTTGACTCATAAGTTGAGTGATAAGACCCAACAAGTTTAGTTTCTTTATTGAGATAACTTAGGGAGATTTAGCTTTGCGGGCTCAAAACAAGGATCATTGAATTGATCCATCACATCCAATATTCTCAAGTAAGCTAATGCACATAAGAGAATGGCTATTGCTCTTGGCCTATAGTAAGCTCAATCATGATAAAATGGCATGAGTTTTGCTCCATCTCATTTGTCAATCATTGAGATGATCTAATATTCATCATATATGCCAAGTGCCTATAAATACTCAGTTAGTCCTCTATTTTTAGACTTTTGAGAAGAGAGAACTAAAACAACATTCCATAGAGGAGATTTCATTCACAAAGATCAAACATGGCAACTCAAGTGTTACCACTACAATTGTTCAAGAACTGTAAGGTTGACATGTGAAGTCTATTCAAACTTCTTTACTTGTCACTTGTGTATTTAAGATATCAAGACTATTTGTTCCTCTTCTCTGTCATTCTCTCCAAGTCATCATATTATTTGTTGGTCCCAGATATGCAAACAAGAGGGGAGGGGTGAATTGTTTGCTTTTAAAAAAAATTTGAAAACACTTAACAAATTAAAAACTTTGGAAACTTTTTTAACAAATAATTTAAAGAATCAGATTATAACTTAGATAAATATTGTTGCTTTGTAGAACTTAATAAGAAAATGATTTGAACAACAATATAAACAATTATAACCAATAAAAAATTGCAAAGTAGTAAAGTGCAGAAAATTAAATGAGCCAAAAATTTATAGAGGTTCCTCCTTGTGAGTACGTCTTCTCTTCCAGCTCCACTACTGAGGATCCGGTTTCCAACCGGGTCGATCCACTAATCCAATTAATCAAAAAGAGATTACAAACACCAATCGAATCTTGTTCTGTCTCACAAGCCTATATCTATTGGCTAAACATAGACTACAAGATTATTTGTAATCCTCTCAACAACTCTCAATACACTCAATACAAGAGTAGAGAATCTTCAATCAAGAGTTACAATAGACACTCTAAGTATTTGAGCACAAGAACACAGAAGAAAGTAAGTTTTGAAGCTTTGCACAAAATGTCTGACTAGTATTTGACTTATGTCTGACGGAACGTCTGTTAAAGTAGAAGTATAATATTGAAAGTAAAATTTCAGCTCGTGTAATTCTGGGTTTTTTTCAATCTCGTTTCTTCTGTTCTTCTTTTCCTGAAACATTATACATATATATATATATATATATAATATCCTGGTCTTTATCCTTCAATTCAATGAACTTCAACAACCTTATCTTTATCCAACAAAACAAAATATGCTGTTGGAGCTGATTCAAAATTCAAAATAATTTGAAGAACTGAGTATATTGATATCCCGTAATATCTTCAAGAACACAGCTTCTGGTTGTTAAAAGAATACGAGGAGAGAGATAGATAGAATAGAGATTATCTCATATTTTGAAAACCAAATCTGGAGAGAAATCCGCATAAGGTGCTTTGCTAGAATATTTTCCTGATACTGTGGAATAAAATCGTGAACAACAAGATGAGTTGTTTGCTGTAACTAAAAAGATATCACACAATTCGAAAAGATCCATATCTTTACCGATTTAGAACAGATTTGAAATTTATTCAAATCTTCCCACAAAATCCGAGATTTAGATATGTACCTTATCCAGAGAATTTTTAACAACAATCTTCAGCTTGATACAATTCACGTGATATGAAGAAGTTAGAAGAAATCACTGCACGTCTGAAACAGCAAGCTACTTGAAGAAGATGAACAGTAAAAAATAAACATCTTGAAAGTTCAAAATCCTCATGAATTTTAAATCCTCCTTGTGAAACGTATTAGATATACTCTCTAATATCTAATAAAGGAGCTAGGCCTTCAATCAATTACTTATGCGAAAAATCAATCCAATAAATCCGATTTATAAAAACCTGATCTGAACGTGACAGCTTCTTTATACTGTCTGATGAAGAACCAGAAAATATAACATTCGTCTGATATATTAATATTTCACCCTTGAAATTTCTTAGTGCTTGATGTTCAAAAGATCAGAACCTTATTGTTTGACTTACTATCTGATAATCTGCACACTGCACACTTAATAAATCTTATTATATTTTATTCTTCTTTAGTTATCATCAAAATAAAATAAAGAGAACCTAACATTCTCCCCCTTTTTGATGATAACAAAACCTTTGAAAATTTTTGTAATTCAATTAAAACAGAGATCAAACATTCTATAAAACAGAGATCAGACATTCTATACATTCGATGTAACAATTAATCAGACATTTCAAAAAAATTAATCAAAACATCATCTCCCCCTTTTTGTTATCAACAAATAAACTCCCCCTGAGAAGATAACAAGAAAACATCATGCATTAATAAAACCACAAACTGAAGTTCAAATACACACAAAGAGTAATAAAAAATTTAGTTCAACAAAACTAAAAACTTATCAACGAAAACTAAAACAAAACATTAAGAGTCTTCATGTTTCTTGGCAGGCTTATCCTTATCAGCATCTTTTGATGTAGATTTTGAACCAGATTTTTTCTTTGAAGAGACTGCGCAAAGCTTGACAGCAGACCTTTTAATCCTTGAATGAGTCACCTTAGGAGGAATTCCTGTTGGTACATAAGAATCAGCAATCCTTTTAAAGCAGAAGAAAGATCCTCTTTGGGAGGTTGCTGAGGTGGATCTGTACATTGAACAGGAGGTTGAAAGCTTTGAGATGGTGTAGATTGAGCATATTGAGCAATAATCTTGGATAAATCCAAGGGCCTGTAAAGAATGATGCTCAGGCATGGTGAAGGATCATGTGGAGTCTGAGAGATATCCTTGTAGGAGATATAGAGGATTCAACTAATGGTTCAGGTTCAGACATTTTTGGAGAGGATGGAAGAGTCTGTTCACCATGAGATTGAGGAGAACTAGGTTGGACAGACTCAACAGGAATTTGTTTAGATGCAGCAGCAGGAGTTGGTGATTGGGAAAGCAGCTGAGAGAGCAACTCTTTCATTGCTGCAAGATCATTTTCCATCTTATTAATCCTCTCAACATCCTTACTAGTGGAAGCCTCAGGATCTACTGTCTGATGGTGAACAGGAGTGTCAGATGAATCAGACTCAGTGTCTGATGCTCTTTGAGAATGTCCTTCTTTAATTTCTACTCCTTTTAGACCAGACAGTGGATCACTTTTCTTCTTCTTCCTTACTTCCTGAGGTGCCTTCCCTTTCTTTTCTTGTCAGATGTTCCAACACTTTTGTCTGACCTAACATCTGAAACAGCTTTGGGTCTATTATCAACAAATACTCCCCTTTTGAACTTCATCCAAGATGGCAACTCCCTTGTAGTGTGTCTAGGATCAAAATACACTGCCATATCATTGGAAACCACACTTTTTCTTGGAAATAGATTCCCATGTGATGCAGTGTGTGTGCATCTACCTTTTTTAGCTCAAAACGATGGACAGACCTTTTTGGAAGCTTGAATTTCTTCCATTTCAGTAGACTTATTATCAAATGTCCAAAAGGTTTGCTTTTTGCATTTGTCAGAGCATGACACAGAAGTTTCCCAGCAACATCTACTTTTTTCTTTTTGTCATTCCAAAATTATTTTTGCTTCATCCACCGAAATAGATGTTCTACTTCCTTGCTTCGGGAAAATACATGAACAAACTATCTTATGCAGTAATCTGACAATCAGTGGAAATTGTAAAATAAAAACATCTCTTTCAACCTTTGTTTCGAAATTATCATTCAACAAGTTGAACAGCTGTTGTCTTCCAAGTAATGCTAGTTCAACTGAGTCCTCACAATCATCAACCCAAAAGTTTATCAGATCTTTGCGAGTAAAAGTGACATCTTTACCGCAAACCCTAGAACACAATTTGTTCTTCTTTTCCAGATTAAGATTTCTATAGAATTCTAGAACAATTTCTCCATAATCACAGGTTTTGAGAGTACACAATTTTTTGCATTTTATTTCCTCAAGAAACTCATCAATGTGTAACCCTCTTTCTACAAAGAAGCTTATATCTATGAAATAACATTCCCTATTTTAGAATTTTCTCTCACAGCAGTTCGAGACACTCCAGAACCCTTCTTAGTAGATAAAGAAGATTTCTTTACCTTTTTGCAGGAACCCTAGGTTCGTCTGACAACTATCTGACGAAGCAACCTTTGAGGAGTCATCATTGTCTGATTCTTGAACGGAATCTGTTTCTTCTTTAGATTGATCTGATGAGTTCGTTCAAGAGAGACAGGAGATGAAGTGGATTTGCTAGGGTTAGGGTTTGGATTAGGAACATCTGATTGGGGTTCATCAGATTGTGGAGAATGTGAAGTCAGTGTCTGATATCTCCATTGGAGTTAAAGAAGACCTTGCCGAGAGAAGACAGCAGCAACTCTGGATGATTTTCGTGGAGGCATAATGATGATTTTTGGAGATTGATTTGAAGTAGAGAAATCGAAGATATTGAGAGAGGAGAAGATATAAATGAAGACAGTTACCAATGAAGTTTTTATTGGGTAATTCGAAACAGGAAGAGAAAACGGTTCCCTCCTTTTTTTTTTTAAATAAAACTTTGTCTGAAAAGATTTTCAATAACAACGTCTGACACACTGTCTGACTCAAAAATTTCATTCAAGCAAATGGATTACACACTCCAATTTCATTTCTAATAAACTCAAATCTTGTTTTATCCAAAGGTTTAGTAAAAATATCAGCAAATTGAATATCAGTTGGCACAAATTCAACTTCAATATTACCATTTGAAACGTGATCTCTAATGAAATGATGACGAATTTCAATATGTTTAGATCTCGAATGATGAACCGGATTTTTTGTTAGATTTATGGCACTAGTATTATCACATTTGATTGGTACTTTTTCAAAACATAAGCCATAATCACTCAACTGTTGTTTGATCCATAAAATTTGAGCACAGCAATTTCCAATAGAAACATATTCTGCTTCAGCTGTTGATAGAGCAACAGAGTTTTGTTTCTTGGAAGACCAAGAAACTAACTTATCACCAAGAAATTGACAAGTACCGGATGTGCTTTTTCTATCTATTTTACAACCAGCATAATCAGCATCTGAGTATCCAATTAGGTTAAAATTGTTATTTTTTGGATACCATATGCCCAATTTTGAAGTGTTTGAAAGGTACTTGAAAATTCTTTTAACAGCAGACAAATGTGTTTCTGTTGGAGCACTTTGGAATCTTGCACACAAGCATACACTAAATAGAATATCCGGTCGTGAAGCAGTTAAATACAAGAGAGAACCAATCATACCTCTAAAAAGCTTCTCATTTACCTTTTTGCCAGAAATGTCAAGATCTAACTTTGATGATGAACTCATTGGAGTTGAATTAAGTTTTGCACTTTCAAATCCATATTTTTGACAATTTGATTTGTATATTTCTCTTGATGGAAAAAATTCCATCAGATGTTTGCTTGATTTGCAGACCAAGAAAGAAGGTTAATTCACCCATGAGAGACATCTCAAATTCACCCTGCATTAACTTAGCAAATTCTCTACAATGATATTCATTATTTGAACCAAAAATAATATCATCAACATAGATTTGGATAACTAATAAATCATTATCAAGATTTTTCAAAAACAAAGTAGTATCTATTTTTCCTCTTTTGAAACCATTTTTTATCAAATAAGCACTCAGACGTTCATACCAAGCTCTAGGAGCTTGCTTTAAACCATATAAAGCCTTTTTGAGTTTAAAGACATGATTTTCCTTAAAAGGATCTTCAAATCCTGGAGGTTGTTCAACATATACCTCCTCTTTAATATAACCATTTAAAAAAGCACTTTTAACATCCATTTGAAAAAGTTTAAAATTCTTGAAGCATGCAAAAGCAAGCAATAATCGAATAGCTTCTAATCTAGCAACAGGTGCAAAAGTTTCATCAAAATCAATTCCTTCCTCTTGTGAGTAACCTTTTGCAACTAAACGAGCTTTATTTCTTACTTTTCCATTTTCATCGGCTTTATTTTTGAAAACCCATTTAGTTCCAATTATACTTTTCTCTTTAGGTCTAGGAACCAATTCCCAAACTTCATTTCTTTCAAATTGGTTTAATTCCTCTTGCATAGCATTAATCCAATTACTATCCTTCAAAGCATCATCAATAGAAGTAGGTTCAAAATCAGCAAGCAAAGCAAAGTGGTTTTCAAAATCTTTAAAACTTGATCTAGTTTTAACACCACTTCCAATGTTACCAATTACTTGTTCGGATGGATGGTGAGGTTTAAATCTCCAAGGTCTAGAAGATTCAGTTTCAAGCTGTGAAGGTTCTGTGTTACCGTCTGACATACCGTCTGACGCAACGTCTGACTGAGGTTCAGAAGGTTTTTCAGCTTCATCTTTTATCCCTTTTTGAGAGTTTAAACTTTCATTTGTGTTTAGATTTAGGACAATCATCAAACACATCAATCACAGAAGAATCATAAATTTAACATTAATAGACTCTTCTACAATCTTAGAGGATTTATTAAAAACACGAAAAGCTTTACTTTTCTGAGAATACCCAAGAAAGATTCCTTCTTCAGCTCGCTCGTCAAATTTGCCCAGATTTAATCCAGACTTCCTGATGTAACACTTAGCTCCAAAAACATGGAAGTAGGAGACGTTAGGCTTCCTTCCTTTGTATAGCTCATATGCTGTTTTCTGTGTCAAAGGTCTCACATAAACTCTGTTAATAATATAACATGATGTAGAAACAGCTTCAGCCCAAAAATATTGTGCAATGCCACTTTCATTTAAGAGACTTCTAGCCATTTCCTGAATTATTCTATTCTTTCTTTCAACAACTCCATTCTGTTGTGGAGTATATGGTGCAGAAAAATTATGCTTAATTCCATTTTCTTCACAGAAAATCATGAAGCTTTCATTTTCAAATTCCTTGCCATGATCTGTTCTCAAGCTAATGATTGAGAAACCTTTCTCATTTTGTACTTGTTTTGAAAATTTTTCGAAGACTTGAAAGGCTTCATTTTTATGTCTTAAGAAAAATACCCATGTAAATCTTGAAAAATCATCGACAATTACCAAACCATATTTATTACCTCCAAGACTTAAGGTGCGAGTAGGACCAAAAAGATCTAGATGAAGAAGTTCTAGAGGACGCTTTGTGGAAATCAAATTTTTTGATTTATGTGATACTGAAACCATTTTGTTCTTTAAACATGTATCACATCTTACATCATTTTTTATAAAAATTCTTGGTAAACCATGTACAAGATTTTTCTTTGAAAGATTTTCCAATTGAGAAAAGTTGACATGGCCAAGCTTTTTATGCCAGAGAAATATGTTATCATGCATGGTTAAAAAACAACTTTCAGTTTCCACTTTCGGGGCTCTATCATATATATATTCCTTTTTCGAAAACCTTCAAAGATCTTTTCACCATCTTGATTAAAGGCTTCTACTTTATCCTTACCAAAAGTCATCTTGTAGCCTTTGTCACAAAGCTGACTAATACTCAAGAGATTGTGTTTAAGACCTCTTACCAGAGAACATTTTCGATTGTGGTTGGAGGAAATCCGATAGTACCAGTTGCTATTATTTTCACCTTACTATTGTCACCAAATTTGACATATCCTCCATTCTTCCATTCTATTGTTGTGAACAGTGAAGCATCTCCAGACATATGGCGTGAGCACCCACTATCAAGATACCATATTCCTTTAATTTGTGCTCCATGTTCCTGTAATCACAGAAGGAAGGATCAAACCTTCTTAGGAACCCAAACTAGTTTGGGTCCACCAAAACTCAAGCTCGTAGAATTTAAATTTGTAGCTTGTTGTTTACTGAGCTTGTAATTTTTATAATAGCAATGTTTCTCAATATGTCCCACCTTGTTACAAAGGAAACAAGCATAGGAATTAGATCTTACCGTTTTCTTTTGAAACTGATTTGGGTATCTTCTGTCAAACCGTCTGACGGACTATGTAGAATACCGTCTGACTGGATAATGGTTTTGTTGATGATATTGACTGATATACTTTTTTCTTTGCACAAAGGATTTAGGATTCATAGTAATTTTACCAGAATTAACAGGTATTTTACTTTTTGTTTCTTCTCCTTTAATAAAAACAGTTTTTATTTTAGTTTGGTTTGAAGATTCGGCTTGATCAAAACCTAAACCAATTTTTGAATTACCAAGTCTTTGAGAAGAAATCAACCTTTGAAGTTTTTCATCACTTTCAGAAAATTTTCGAAAAGTAGAACTTAAATCTTTTGAAATGTGTTCCATTCTTTCCTTAAGTTCTTTAATTTGTGATTGTAACTCAGAATTTTCCTTTTTAAAAACATCTTGAGTAATGCGTAATTTTTCATTATCACTTTGTAAAACTTCAATATCATTTTTGAAGATGTCGTTTTCTTCAGCTAAAAGTTGATTTGTTTGACTTAAAGCTTCTTTCTCATTTTTCAAAACTTCAATTTTCTCATTTGCTTTTGAAATGCCCTTTAGTAGTTTTTTAAATTGCTTTCGAATACTTTCTGGCATCTCATCTTCAGAATCAGAAGTTACCTCAGATAAAGCCATAAAGCACAGATTGGCTTCTTCTGTATTGTCTGACTCATCGTCTGACTCAGCGTCTGACTCATCTAAGTCACTCCATGTTGCCATAAGTGCTTTCTGCTTTAACTTGTATTTTTCCATTTTCTTCATAAGTACTGGACAGGCATACTTGATATGTCCTGGTTTTCTGCATTCGTAGCACACAATTTCTTTCTTCTCTTTCTTCTTTTCTTTCTTTTCTTCTTTCTCATTAATCAGATTTCCTGCATCACTTTTAAACCGATCATTAGCATAACGAGGACTTCGGTTAGAACGCTTACCTTTCTTCTTGAAGAATTTTGAGAGCTTCCTAGCTAGTAAATTCACATCATCAACTTCATCATCACTGTCTGACTCATCGTCTGACAATGGATCTTTCTCAACCGATGCCTTAAAAGCAATAGACTTCCTGACTTTCTCTTGTTCCTGCTGATGTTTCAGCTTGGATTCATAGGCTTGAAGCTTTTCTCTTAGTTCACTTAGACTCAGCGTGTCCAAGTTATGAGCTTCTTCTATCGCATTTGTCTTTGAATCCCACGAACTTGGTAAGATCCTTAGAATCTTCCTTACTAGTTCACTGTCATCAAATTCCTTACCAAGCAATGCAAGTTCATTAGTAATTAAAGTAAATCTATTAAAGCCATCAGAGATACTTTCACCCGTTTTGAATCTGAATAATTCATAGTCATGCATGAGCACTTCTTCTGGTGTCTTTGATCATTGTTGCTCCTTCATAGGTTTCACAAAGTTTGTCCCAAATTTCTTTGGCAGTTTTGCATGATGAAACCATTGCAAACACAGATTGTGATATGCTCATCAGGATCATATTCTTGGCTGCATTGTTCATCTCAAGCTTCTTTCTTTCATCATCATCAAGTTCACTCTTGTCATTGAGTACAACTTGCTTGTCGCCATATTGAATAATCTGCCAAGAGGAGAAATCAGTGGCCTTGATGTAAGTTTCCATTCTGCATTTCCAATAGGGAAAATTAGTTCCATCAAAAAATGGAATCCGATTTGAAGCAATAGTAATAGTGTTTTCCATAGTTGATCACTTTTTTCTTAAAAAAGAACTCTGCTCTGATACCAAATGTTGGTCCCAGATATGCAAACAAGAGGGGAGGGGTGAATTGTTTGCTTTTAAAAAATTTGAAAACACTTAACAAATTAAAATCTTTGGAAACTTCTTTTAACAAATAATTTAGAGAATCAGATTATAACTTAGATAAATATTGTTGCTTTGTAGAACTTAATAAGAAAATGATTTGAACAACAATATAAACAATTATAACCAATAAAAATTGCAGAGTAGTAAAGTGCAGAAAATTAAATGAGCCCAGAAATTTATAGAGGTTCCTCCTTGCGAGTACGTCCTCTCTTCCAGCTCCACTGCTGGGGATCCGGTTTCCAAGGGTCGATCCACTAATCCAATTAATCAAAAAGAGATTACAAACACCAATCGAATCTTGTTCTATCTCACAAGCCTATATCTATTGGCTAAACACAGACTACAAGATTATTTGTAATCCTCTCAACAACTCTCAATACACTCAATACAAGAGTAGAGAATCTTCATCAAGAGTTTACAATAGACACTCTAAGTATTTGAGTACAAAAACACAGAAGAAAGTAAGTTTTGAAGCTTTGCACAAAATGTCTGACTAGTATTTGACTTGTGTCTGACGGAACGTCTATTAAAGTAGAAGTATAATATTGAAAGTAAAATTTCAGCTCGTGTAATTGGGTTTTTTCAATTCATTTCTTTTGTTCTTCTTTTTCCTGAAACATTATACACATATATATATATATTATATAAAATATCCTGGTCTTTATCCTTCAATTCAACGAACTTCAACAACTTATCTTTATCCAACAAAACAAAATATGCCGTTGGAGCTGATTCAAAATTCAAAATAATTTGAAGAACCAAGTATATTGATATCCCGTAATATCTTCAAGAACACAGCTTGGTTGTTAAAAGAATATGATGAGAGAGAGATAGAATAGAGATTATCATATTTTGAAAACCAAATCTGGAGAGAAATCCGCATAAGGTGCTTTGCTAGAATATTTTTCCTGATACTGTGGAATAAAATCGTGAACAACAAGATGAGGTTGTTTGCTGTAACTAAAAAGATATCACACAATTCGAAAAGATCCATATCCTTACCGATTTAGAAAGATTTGAAATTTATTCAAATCTTCCACAAAATCCGAGATTTAGATATGTACCTTATCCAGAGAATTTTTAACAACAATCTTCAGCTTGATACAATTCACGTGATATGAAGAAGTTAGAAGAAATCACTGCACGTCTGAAACAGCAAGCTACTTGAAGAAGATGAACAGTAAAAAATAAACATCTTGAAAGTTCAAATCCTCATGAATTTTAAATCCTCTTGTGAAACGTATTAGATATACTCTCTATTATATCTATAAAGGAGCTAGCCTTCAATCAATTACTTATGCGAAAAATCAATCCAATAAATCCGATTTATAAAAACCTGATCTGAACGTGACAGCTTCTTTATACTGTCTGATGAAGAACCAGAAAATATAACCTTCGTTGATATATTAATATTTCACCCTTGAATTTTCTTAGTGCTTGATGTTCAAAAGATCAGAACCTTATTGTTGACTTATATCTGATAATCTGCACACTGCCACTTAATAATCTTATTATATTTTATTCTTCTTTAGTTATCATCAAATAAATAAAGAGAACCTATCATTATTAAATGTCATCTTTTCAGCAGCATTTCAAGTCACGTGTAAGGCACGATATCTACATGATGTGTGCGTGTTAATCCCCCATAGGATACCCTAGTTATAAAGATACATCATGTAACTAACTAAGGCCTTTAGAAAGTTACATAACTACTGTACAACTAACATTCCCTGTATGGAGTAGATAGATAAAACAAGATTGAAAGTTGATTTGAACAAGAAAAATATTGCATATATATAAGCCATAAGTAAAGATAAAATACAAGTTTAGGTCATCACATAATTATTACATTTTTGGTCTTCATAAGCCCACTAGGGCATTCTGCTCAAAAAGTTAAACAATATAAAACGTAACTTATACTATTACAAAATTTACACTCTAAGATTCTATTACAAATCAAGATCTTCCTCCTAAATATGGATACATCCTCTTTCTATCCTAACTTCCACACTTGGTCTTGGTTTCTTCCTATCGTCTTGTAAAAAGTGTTTAAAGATGAGAATTAAAAAGCATAGTGAGTTAAAATCTTAACACAGTTCATTAATCAAACACTGGTGGTTAACAATCATTTGTAATGCATCAATTAAACAATATAATAAACATGGTTTAGTTAACCAGAATCCAAACCTATGGGGATTTACATACTCCCTGAGAGTTGAAGAGTTAGTTAAGTAATTCATGCCCATGAGAATCCCAAAATAAAAAAGGAGAATTCTTTCAATTCATTTATTATTTATAAATGGATATGACATATACTCTCCTCTTCATTTAGAACTTGGAAATTCCCACTAAGTGTTAATATTCTATAGCTAAATCCAACATAGTCAAGCTCCTTCAAAGCTGCTTACTTCATAAGAACCTGACAACCCTATGGTAACCTTAACTAGATTCATTGGACTCAACAAGCATCACCATAGAATCATAATATTAATATGTGACATGAATACCATGCTAATGTAATTATGATGTTATGTAATGCATGTCGGTTTGAGTTTAAGGTCCAATAATCTTTGGTCCATATTACATGGTGATCATTTCAATTTCGGACACTCATCAATCTAAACTACACAACCATTATCAATAAAAAAGGTTATCAACTTGAATATGTCACGCCCCAAAGGATACCCTAAACATGGCAGTCCACCACATACGGTATTAAAACTTAAGAATGGCTTCCCAAAGGCATTCGAAAGTTTCAACACCATATGTAAGGCATCTATCACAACAATAGGAGACACTAATGGGATGTATAGTTCGAGATAGTAAATACAGCATACAAGAAATCTAGATAACCATCTAATTTAACATTAAGAGAATATAATCCTACATCATCTTAGGGGTTTTCCCCTATAAATCTCCAAACAATCATAATATCAACTTAGTTTTTTACACAAGGAAACAATAGTAATACCAAATGATATTAAAGGATATTTAGCCTAAGGTCTTCAATAGATTCCAAAAGCTCCCCAAAACATAATCCCATTCGAATACATGAAGTCCTCAAGCATAAAAGGTATTGGTCCTGTTACAAAAAAAGTCTATCGAAGTATAAGCATAACTAGCTTAGTGATATTATTCATGAATTAACGTACTCGTATCAATAATTTCAAACAAGTTATTAAACAAGCATATGAATGCATCAAGCAAATAATCAAGCAATACATATGATCTATTGGAAATCATATGTTTGAATGGATTTACCCCTCCATTCAGGGTTAGGTGTTACAGGCTCTTTAAAATCCATCTTTAAAATCTAACTCATGTAGTTTATTTCAGGTTCCTACTCGCCCATCATGAAATAGTTCTTTTAGACTCCTATTCGCTTATCTTGCAGATTTATGGCTCCTGCAAACCCGGCTACTATACTCTTGTCCAATTGAGTACAGTAGCTCATGAAATGAAACTAACTATGTGATATGCATGAATCGATTTAATATAACTTATAATATATGATTAGAGTAATTTAAAGATGATCACATAATTTGCACACACCCAATAAAATGATAGTAAAACACAGTTTAATTAATAATAATTCATGTCTCGGTATGCTTAGCATTCTTTCAACCAATATTATCATACATAATTCATTTTCATCTTTTCCTACTTCTAGTGCCTCTAACTACAAGCACAATTAAGTACGTAAAAGGTAGGAAATAAACTCACTCATCCATGAGGACACTTCTTTCTTATGGATGAATCGATCGGTAATTCAACTTATCGAAATAATCCTTCGGGTATGAATACTCCTCCTCGAGAACACCTAATCAAGAAGAATACCCATAATGAGTATTTCTTGTTGATTTTATGGTACTTATGAAAAACTATGTCATAAGATTGTTAAAATTCGTGTAGAGGAATTCCAATTTAAAATGGCCATAACTTGGTCATTTTAACTTGAAATTGCACATCTAATATACCGTTTTCTACCTACTCGAAAAGATCTATCTAGACATCGACACGATTCGGGTCGGTTCCAGACCCGAACCGAAAACTACCTATTCACGGTTCCACGGAATCGTCAGGTGTGACGGTTCCAATTCTACGTGAACTATGAACTAGTTTTTTTTTTTTTTTATAAAGCAGACCGGATCCCTTACCAACCCCCTCCAACACGAAATTATTTCGTGTTCTATGTGTGTGCGTTTGTGTTTTTTTTTATTTTTTATTTTTATAGTGAGTTGGAACCGATTGAATTGTCAGTTCCGCGTGGACGAACCGTTAAGACCCGCCAGTTTTGACGGGTCCTTCGGCGGTGCATACCGGTCTCCGACGGGGCAGTTCCTGAGCACGGAACCGTCAGGGACGGGTCGGGAAGGTTCGCAGTTCGGAACCATCCGTAGTGATGTGTAGATCTATCCATTTCTAAGGTTATTTTTGTTATAGAAAGCCATTTGGGTTGCAAAATACTACGGTATAAAATAGCTACGAATTTATAGTTCACAAATATTGATTTTTTCCAAACTTTTCTTTACTAAAAAATCCTTAAGCAAAAAAAAAAAAATTATATATATATAAGTTGAAAAATCCTTTGAACATATTTATATACTCATATTGTAAGCATGATTTTGTAGTGTTATCTCATATTGATATTTAAAACAATTTGCCTAAGGGTTTTAAAAGATAAAATTTTGAAAAAATTTCCCTTTTTAAATTGCTAGAAAGAAACTTTAAAATTCTTGAGTTGTTATAAGGAGTATCTTCCTATTATAATTCCATTTCCTATCTTTTCAAAAGTAAATTAATTTCTAAAAATTTGGTTCTTTAAGTTTTTACTAACTTTTATTTCTAGTGATTAAAAATATAAGCTTTTCAAAATTCCTTAAGTTTTTGGTGTGGTCAAGTATTTGGAGTTGTTGAATGTATATTTTCTTCTCATTTTCATATTCTTTTTCTTCTTTAGAAAATAAGTTTACCTTTAAACTTTACCTTCTTGGCAAATTTTATTTTTCTAAGTTGGTTTCTAAATAGTGAGTTGATTTTGCCTTGATTGGAAAAACTTGTTTTATTCTTAATATTTATCAAGTGGTGGAATAATTTTTTTAGATAAGTTTATAAGAAAAGCTTTTTTAATAAAGAATTGTCAATATTAGATTTTAGTAAAATTTTATTTTAATTTTGAAAAGAGAATAACAACATATAAAAATTAAGTTTTGAAGAGACTTTCTTAGTATGTGATTTTCAAACTCTATAGTGACCGATTTAAGTTTTATAAAGATATAATTGGGTTAAAATCTTTTAATGCTAAAAAAGAAAATTCTATCTTTATGGAGTTTTTAGTTTTTATTTATAAAAGAGATGAGTTCCTTTCATTTGAAGAAATCTTGGGCATTATTACTTAAAAACTTATGATTAACTTACTTAGCTTTGAAAAGAATTTATTAAAAACAATACTTAGACTTTTTTTTGAAAAATCCTTTGTTAAGAAATCTAGTTCACTTTTCCTTTGTTTAAGAGAACCTATTTTTTTATTTTATTTAAGATAACAATATTCTAATCTTGCATGAATATGACTATGTAGCAATGTAAAATAAGGATAATACATAATAAGATAGAAAGAAATACTTATAAGTAAATAAACATAATAAAATAGTTAAGCATTGAGAACCTTAGCTTCGTCAAGATATCTCGATCATGATTGAGAGTCTTAGCTTCATTAAGGCAACTCGGAACAAGAATAGACTAGTCCCAAAGAAAAAAAAGAAAAAATCGTTTTGACTTGATTTGGACAAGTCTAAGACCAAAAGACTAGTCTTAATAAATTGCATGAATTAAAAAATAAATTGCAAAGCATGAAAGTAAATAAATAACAAGTGAGCTTATATGCTCTAAAGAAATATATATACATAATATACATAATACTATATAGAAGTTAGATTAGAGCAAATGAGAATAACAATAATAGCAACAACATAATAGTAACATAATGTAAAATATGAATATGAACAAAAAAAACATGAACATATTGCTTTTTTAACTCTCATGAGTCTAAGAAACATACACTAAGCTCATGTTAAGTTGTATGGACATGATAAAGAATATAGGTAGGGTTTTACCTAAGGTTTAATGAAGGATTTGAATGGGTAGTGTGTTTGTTATTTTTCTTGAAGAGTAGAGAATGGTAGAGAGTGTTTTGAGAGAGGACTGTTGGAGAGAGGTTTTGAGAGGAAATTTTGGTAGAGTTTTGTTATTTAGAATGAATGTGTGGAAGAATGAAGGAGGAAGAGACTATTTATAGAATTTTGGAGTGGAAATTTAGATGTAATAAAATAATTAAAAAAAAAAATAAATGAGAGAGAGGGAGAGGAGACTTGTGCCGACCATGGAGGAAAGGAGAGAGAGAGAGAGTTGATTTTGTTTGTATTTGTAAGAAAATAATTAATATGTAAGATATATTTGATATAAGATGTATTGGAAAGGTAAAAAGTAAGAAAATAGGTATGTAGGTAGTAAGAAATAGGTGTAAGAAAAAGTAAAGATAGTGAAATAGTAATGAATAGTAGAAATAGTACTACGAATAGTAGACTAGACAAATAAAATGCCGGTAATAATAAAAATACCCGTAAACGAGCTATATCTGATATTTTTAATTACCAAAAAAATTTAAAACTGATATTTTTGAAATCCTTATATTTTTACGAGTCTAATGGTATTAATAGAATTTTTTTTCCATCTGATATACGGGGAAATGGTTTTTGAAAACTAATCTCATTCGGATCCGAAAGACGCTAGAAAATTACGAATATGATATTTTTATACTTCCATATATTGTTACGAACTTTTATAAGCCACTAACTCCATTTCGTTTTCTAGGGTTTGAGAGCGCGTGATTGTCGGAATTGAAATTGTTTGATTGTCTTGACCTTTATTGACTTTTGAAACTTCGGTTCGACTAGGGTTATGGTTTAATCTAACTTCACCCTAGAAATTGAGGGGTTTACATTAGGGATCGGATAGGTGGACCTTTTCATGTTTTGATTTTTGAATCGAACGATTATTGAACTTTCTATTTTTGATTTTGAAGATTCTCTTATGAAATCCTGAGATCAAAATTGTTGAAGGTTCGGTTTCAACTTGGGTCAGTCTTGAGGGTTTTGATTCGGTATTCTAAAACCATTTTCGAAAGATTCGGGGGTTTACAGAATATAAGAGTTGATCACTCATTCATAAGCATATAACAAACAAAGTCCCCAATCCCCATGCATTTTGACAACTTAATTACATTTAAGACAATTTTCAACTATTATTTTACAAGCACAAGCAAAGTGAGAATATCTGATTACTCACCTATGCATTATGGCTAATCATCGTAGTAATTGGCTGAAAAGTCCATGTCTTGACAAAAGATCTTATAAAAAAACAAATAAAATTCACTAAGCATGTTTTTATAAGACTTCATAATTCGATTAAGCTAATATTCTAAACTTATGTTATTATAATTCTATTTCACCAATATTTAAAAAATTATAAAGTGCTAATCTCAACTACCTTTACTTAACTAGTAAAAATAGGTATTTAACTTGATTTGGATATCTATAGTTTGAAATAGTTAAATTTCAAGCCTTGATGCTTTTGGAATCTCCCAAAACTTAAAATAATAAAAAGTTATAGACTCTCTCTAAGCTTTTCCGTAGGATCTAAATCCCCTCAATCTGATATGGATGAAAAGTTTCGGTCAAATTACAACACAAGGTCGTTGTAGAGGACCCTCAAACCCGAAGCTAGTAAGGCCTAGTCACAGTCGTGATTCATCAAAATACTAGGGTCAAAGCTACTAAGGGAAAAAATCATGCTCATCACTCCAAGAAACCTAAAACTAGATGCTACTAAGGTGATTGTTTACGCCCATGACTAACTAAAAAACTTGATACCATATACTTTTACACTAATTTCATGTCCGTGACTCATCCAAACTCTACTATGTTTTTCCCCACTTCGAAAATTACACTTTCAAACATTTGTTATGTTTCAACTTCATCAAATACACTTCCACACTCAGTTACATGATTCATATATCCTTCCAACACTTCACATGGGCATTACACTAAAGACTAAAACCCCATAACAGCTATACATAATAATCAACCCATTTAAACCAACAAAAGGCCAAAAACTCAATAAGTTAAAACTTAAACTACCAAATTCAACACTTCACTTCAATCATTCAACTCAACAATACCAATAACAGCAAACCCAATATTAACTAGCATGAACTCTATATTCACTACATAATTTACAAAGTAACAAAGCAAAAGCATATAATACTTACCTAAATGAGTCTTTGCTTGTTGATTTGTACTTGAAATGGAATTTTGAGAAGTTTTAGAAGAGAAATGGATAAATGAAATATGGAAATAGAGAGAGCAAAGAATGAGTCTGCAGTAAGAAGGAAAAGGGAACGATTTTTTGCCAAATTTTAAGTGATATTTGCCTTATATATTTAGAAAAGGCTTTGTTGACTTTTGAGGTATTAAAAAGCTATTAAGTGTGTGTGTAGGCTAGGTATTGTGGACTTAAGGCCAAAATATGTAGAAAATCAAACTTGAATTTGCATTAAAGACATCACTATACTTTTAAATGGAAATCATACAAAGTTTTATTAACTTTGGCTTATAAATTTTATTTGAAAGGAAATTTCTTATGAAAACCTATATTGGAATTCTATAATTAAAAGATTAAATTTTGAATCTAGTTTTCTAAAGAAGTTTAGAAGTCAAATAATTGATATACAACTTGAAATGAGTTACTTGGGCTATTAGATTTCAAAGACTTAACTAATGAAATTTTGAAATTAATTAAACTAATGGATAACTTTAAAAATATTGAAATGAAATTTTGAATTCTTTTCCTTATTTATCTTATTTCATACATGTCAATACACTTAAATCTAAAAATCAAAACATTCATTCAAAATTATATACTAAAACTTCATTGATTTTAATTGTGTTTCCTAAACTTATTCATAGAAAAACTTGGGGAGTCACAGTACGTAACCATCCCGGGAAAAAACCTACATCTGTATTCTGGTGACCCCACTAAGGAAATGAGGAAGTCAACACATTTATGATGACACCTCTTGTAAGAGAGTGAAGTAACTACAATGATAGCATAAATCAAGATGGTGACAACACAAACCTTAATGTGATCGAATAAATCATGCCGATACTTGAGAATATCATTCCTTATATCATGTCATCCTTATACCAAAACGCAAGATGCCACCCTTGACAACGTATAGATAATGCGCACTATGCATTAGAATAATGCACAATTGACGCAGATAGTGCTTGAGAACACTAGTATACTAGGGATAGCTACCAATTTCTACCACATGCCATGGTGCAATCTTATTATGCTCCTCCTATGTTGCATAGTAAGGTGCTCTCTCTTTATCTTTGTCAACTCTCTCTCCACCATAGCTAGCTAACTCTCCAACTACTGAGGCAAACATACCTCAGGGAATAAATGAGAAAACATCGCTACCATAGGTTGCAATGAAGTAGCAACCAACATTTGAAATTGGGAATACGAGAATTCCACTTGGTAGGTTATCATTATTACATGTTCCCTATCGTATCACCCCTAACAAGATCACTTCGAGCCCAAGCACTGCCTTGGCATCCTGACATCCATGCCTTAAGCCTAGACAATGCCCTAGCATCATGACCCCTTTGGGCCTTAAGCCAAAGCAAAGCCTTGTCATCTCAGCTTCTACACCTTAAGTCCTCGAGGCGACAATACCCCCGCATCTTAGCTTATTACGCTTTAAACCCCAAGTAAGACCTTGGCACCTGTAAACCCCTTAAATTTTACACAAACATAATGTTGGTAATTGCTAAGAATAGACTATAAAATTATGAGAAGTTTTAAGAAAAGTTGTAAAGATCACTCTCAATTTTTCATGATTAAAAAACATCGGCCTATCTTTAGCACAGGTATAGATAGATGTCGATGAAGGTTTGGCAATACTCCATATAACATAGAGGACATAGATATCCAATTTTGTGTAAGTTCTAAAACATATATGAAAAGACCTAAAAGTAAAATCCCTCGCTCATTCAGTGATATAAGTATTTTTTAACACTAAAGATGATAATCCATTAATTTTTTTTTAAAAAAATTATGGAATGGAGTCCAATAAAAAAAATAATAAGTCCTTTAACTTAATTATTTATAAAAAAGAACTATGCCAAAAATTAGTGAAAAACAATATTTGTAGACAATTTTCGAAAACTATAAAAGTGTCCAATGATACTAGAAGTAGCATATTTATTAGACCAAAGTCCAAGTAAATTATAACTATCAAAAACCTTATAACATTATCTTACATAGGGGTGTGCAAAAAAACCGAATGTTTAGGATAACCAAACTGAAATCGGGAAACCAATTCGAAAAAACGGTGAATCGATCCATCGGTTTCGGTTTAGGATTATCATTTTTAATTTTTTCGATTTTCGATTTCGGTTTCGGTTTTTTGATTCTAGAAATTGATGGATTCGGTTAACCGATCTGTAATTATAAATATATATAATTTGTAATATACCCATATAATTATTTTTTAGTGTTATCAATATGAATTATGTTAAAATGAATGATTTAGATAAGAAGAAACAAATGCATATATGTTTGAAAATTGGAATGGTAGTGTTTGAGATTTTGTATTGAGCTCAATTGATCAAGGTTGATAAGAACACATGAGTAAAAGACTATTATGATGATCATCTTGATGGCACCAATATATATCAATAATTATTTTACACGTCTTACATTCTTAATTTATAGTTTTTAATATAATTATTGTAAACCCCGGTAATTCTCAGTAGCTAGGAAACCCCAGGAGTTGGAAACGAAACCCTAACCCGATCAGATTGGGTCTAGCAAATGGAGCCTAGGAACCCTAAATCCGGCTTTCCTTCGGTTTCATAGTAAAATAAATATTATTGAGTAAATGAATTTGATTTGTTGTTCCAAAGTACATTTCAAACTTTTGAAAGTTTTAAATTCGGGAATTTTTCAATTCCGGGCCTTCCCGAGCCCAATTACGGAAAAGCGTGCCCCGGGCCACGGATTCAGAAAAATATTCCGGAATATTCATTAGAACCGTAATTTTATAAGGATTCCAAAAATATCAATTTCAAATTTTCCGAGCTATAAAAATTACAGTTTTGCTTTTTCCCGTGTTTTCGGAACAACCGGTAAAGTAATGTCTTGTCTACTATTCACAAGTACAACCTACACTACACACTACCCATACCCTATTCTTACATCCTTACAACTACTCATTTCAATTTTCTTTTCCAAGAAATTTTGTCTCTTAAATAATTAATACATTTATTACAATTTCATTTACTAAATTACAAAAAAGTCAAATTTTAAACACACACACACTCCATGCTTGAAGTGGCCGGCGCCCCTCCCCTCTTGCTCCCCCTCACATTGAGTTAATTTTACTTCTTTTATTTAACTAAAACCTAATTCCTTTAGTATATATACTTATTTTTCTCTCTCTCTCTCATTTCTTTCTCTTTCAATATTGAAAAAGGAGAAAACCTCTCTTCCTTCCTTCCCTTCCCATTTGTGCCGAGCACCCCCTCCCCTCTCCCTCTTGCACTTTCAACTCAAAGCTCCTTCATTTCTACCTTAGATCCTCTCTTGGTATGTTGATTCAAGCCTTGTTTTTCCTAGTTCTTGTCATGGCAAGACTATATCTTGTGTATTTCCTCATTAAAAACCCCATGATGCTCATGCTAGGGACATGGAAATGCATGAACAAGAATGTCAAGCCATCACAAGACATGGATTTAGTGTTTAGATGTGTTTTGTTAAGATTCATAATGCTTCATGCATGTAAAGTAGTGATCTTGTATTTATATTATTGTTCATGCCATGAGATCCATGTTATATACATCATATGTAGTAGATCTAAGGTTTAGACATTCACCACTTTATGTACATGCATGATCATAGGTTCATTTTTGTTTATGTGCCTTGTTGATCATATAATGGTCTTGTTCATGTATAGAGATGTTAGATAGTATATCTCCACATATAGATGGCAAGAACATTGAAAAAGGAAGGACTTTGTTAGATATGGAAAGTTGAAATTCGGATGAAATGGAAACCCTACCTTAAAGACCTCCAAAATCAATTTTAAACTCATATTTCATAAGAAAAATGAAGGGTATGTGTAATAGACATGTTGAAGGAATTATTTTCATGAGTTTAGATGAGTTTAGGCATAATAAAAATAAGGAAAACAAGAGGTGAAGTTAGAATGAAAAGTGTTGACTTTAATGTGTAGTCAAATTCGTAACTTTGTGTAATGCCTAAATAAACACTTAGTATTTAAGTCTAAAATGAATGTTTTATAAGCTAAATGAAGTCCTTAGATATGTATACATTGAAGCCCCAATTTTTAATGCATTAGACTAGATTTCCCTTAGAAAAATGTAAGAAAAGAAAATTTGGAAAATTCGGATTTTTACAAATAGCTTAATTAAAACATGTTTGCCAAATGAAAAATGTGAATTTTTGTGCATGAATGGAGGCCATGACTATTATAGACTTTGAGAACCTATTTTAATTAAATAATAAGTAGATTACAAGATTAAAAACCAAAAAACCCTAAGGAGTATAATGTGGGAAAATAACTTCTTAGAATTTAGCCTTTATGAAACTTTCCCCAACACTTAGGAGTTCCTAAAGTTTATTACTACAAAAATCATCATGACCATGCACAAGTCGAGTCCATTACATGGCATACACATTAGTAGTTCATTCCCATATCATTCATGCATGAATCATCATTAGGAATACTTTTTATCAAGACAAAGCAAATTTTCGAGATTGGTCAATTGCGGGACAGAACTGATCCCACTGTTCCGTGACCCTATTATTTTCAAAACTTGGATTTAATACTTGAATTAGATAGATCTTTCGAAGTAGATGAAGATCGATATAAAGTTTGCGAAATTCCGAGTTAAAATGACCAAGTTATGGCCGTTTTAAGTCGGAACTTCCAAAGTAGCGAGAAATCCGAATTCAACTAGTCTAGATGTATAGTTTGATTTATTACATGTGAGAATCTCATAGGGATTATTCTTGATTGGTAGGTGATTCCGAGCAGGACGACACTCTTCCTCCCGATTATTATTATTAAGAAGTTTGGTGTCCCATGGCCGAGTGAGTTTACTTCCACTCTCAATTAATGCTTGTGAATGTAATGTAGTGGCACTAGTGATGTAGGCAAAGATAAAAGGAATTGTACAAGCATGATGGGGTATGTGGGAATTATTTATGTTGTTGATTGTTGATATGTAAATGGAGCTTAAGGTATATCGAAACCGGGTGTTAAGATATTGACTGTTTTACTAGAATCTTATGATGAATGTCTGCAATACTTGTTGGTCACTTAAAAGAATTGAATTAATGACTATTCGACTCCGACTATAAATTGAGTTCATTCATGTCACAATGGGGTTGGAGCATTTGCATTGGTTGGTTTTTCGTGACCCATAAAACGAATGTGAGGTTAATCGTGATCCATAAAACGAATGTGAGGTTAATCGTGATCCATAAAACGAGCTTTTAATCAGTTGACCGTGAGCTTAAACGGCGTCGTACCGCAGGATTCGTTAATCTGCTAACCCGGGATGGAGGGCGCAAGTCCATCCACATATGATTTCCGGTTGGTCATATGTTTGTTGATCACATTTGTATGGTGCATACACTTGCTTGAATAATCACTTGCTTGAATGATTGTATTTAATTGTTTATGGAAGTATTACTCACTAAGCTAGTTAGCTTACGCCCCTATAGTTTATCTTTTGCAGCATGAGTTTATATGGCTTAGGCCAAGACAAGCCACAGCGCAGGTACCGGAGATAGGAGTTTCCTATAGAGTTTGATTCATTCTTTTTGTATAGACTTCCATTGGAAACTAAGGACTCTGGATGACTGTAATAGACTGTTATTCTTTTGCGGGGGAATGCCCCTTAGATTTTGTAAACTTTAACATTATGCGTTTTGATTTATTATCTATTAGTGTGGCTAATGCATGCCTCATTAACTGTTTAACTCCATTTGTTGAAGTATTCTATTGTCGTAAAGGAACGCTTTACATCTACTTAAGACTTCCGAAGGCCCCGGTAGGGAACTCGAGAGTCTTACTTAGTATGTGGCGGGCTGTTACGTTTAGGATACCCTACGGGGCGTGACAGTTTAAGTTGGTATCAGAGCCTAGGTTATAAAACAAGACAATAGAATTAAAATAAACCGGACCTAGAAATCTAATACTAGGTTAAATGGAGTTAAAAAGTTTTCTTGCTAGTCTAATTAGTAGTATTGTTTGATGTAGGTCTCTCTGGGTGAGACTAGGGAAAGGGCAAGGAATTTTACAAAGAGAAATGAAACGATGGTAGAATATAGACTGAGGCTAAGAGAATTGTGTGAGATTTTGCCTTAGCCCGACATCCCCGGACCCTAGGGGAAATGTACAGGTTATGGAAGGATGGGCTGAGATATACCAGATGGGCTTCAGTAGTGGATCAATTGAGTTATGATCCTATGGGAAGAAGGAGCTGGACAAGTTAGAGACATCTATACTTAGAGAGGATCATGGTTGATTACGGGCGTGAGCCCATGACAGAGAAGCCACATTTATCTTGAAAGTGGAGGAAACCGAACCCCTCCAGATTTTAGGGTATGGATCCCCATAGGGCCCTTATATGTTTATGCTCATGATAACTTATTTGATCACCATGACTGGAATATAGCTGATGCATGGAATCACATCACCTGGCATGCAATCTATTGGACATCCTCCCCCCCCCCCCGTGTAATAGCTCCACCTCCAGCTATTGATATAGGTATGCAGCTGAATGGAGCACCTGTGATTGGAGAGGAAGAAGAGGAGAGGAGGAGGATCCCGAGGAGGATCCGAACTGGGAACAAAATGAGGTGCCTAGGACCCCTACCCCGCCTGTTGAACCAGAAGTGCAGGTAAACCCAGAACCCGATCAAATTATATGGGATTTTAACCGGATGTTGGAGATACCAGAGAGTGGGAGGGTAGAACCCGAGGTAGATTCCAGGCTATGGAGAGATGTGTATGTGGAGGGTGAGAACCCACCTGTGCTTGACCTAGCAGTAGTAGAACCCGAGGCCCCAGTGCCTATGGAGACTGAGAATGTGGCAGATGAGCCTGTGAGAGAGCCTGAAGTAGAGGTGAACCGCCTAGGTGAGCCCGAGATAAGAGGTGAGGAAGAGGAAGTAAGCCCGCAAGAGGGGCAAGGGACTGAAGAAGAAGAAGAAGAGAAGAAGAAAGTGAGGATCAGGAGCCTCTAGTCGACCCGCTAGGAAGCGGAGGATGACCACCAGGGAGTATCTTAGCTTGTTCGTCCGACAGGACGATGGTGGTTCTACCAGCAGGAGACGACTTCCTAGCCCGACCCCCGACAGCTCTAGTGATGATTAGAGACCGGGATGTTAGCTAACCCATAAAGTCCAAGCGGAATCCTGATTTTCTTATTTTGTAGTAGGCAATGCGGGATGCCAAATTGCCTTAGGATTTCAGGATAGTTAGTGTTTTATTGTTCTTTTTCCCTGTATTTTGTCATGTTTTCGGGAATAGGGAAATTGATTAGAATAGGAAGGAGCTTAGCTAGCCAAATTTTGGGAACTAAAAGTTGATGTAATATTTGTATGGCTCGCTAAAGAAATGAAAAGGATCACTTTTGTTTTAAAGAAATGGATTGTGAAAAGCACGCATTCTAGTCTGATACATAAGAGAACATTAACTGCATATAGATTGCATAAGCATTCACTCATTCGCATTATTGTGTGAAATATCAATTAGTTACATATGTGTGGATTCTTCTATTTCCCTTGTGTTCTTTTAATTATTCCTTATTTTCTTTTATGGATTGATATTTGACTCATCTTATGACTTTATGGAGTTATGTATTCCTTTTTCCTTCTGAGTTTAAATTCCAGATTCTCGCAACTTCTGAGCTTGTTATTAATCTTATTCCTTTGAAACCTAAAAACCCTAAAGTGCTAAAAATCCATTAAACATTGTGTAAACAGACGTAACCGACGAACTCGGAACCAAGGACAAGGGTCTAATCCTAATGAAGCCGATCAACCGGCTATACAACAACCTGACCCCCAAGGAGTAGCACCCCAAAACCAACAGGGCGATGTACTAAATGCGATTGGGCAATTGGCCAATCTCTGAACACCTTCATTCAGAATCAAAATCCAGTACAGAACCCACACCCAAGTCAGAGTGCTCGGGATTCAGCACCACATCCGCCGCCCGCAGATCATCGGGAAATGACTGCGGAGGCACCTGCTCCACAAGAGGAGCACTCCTATAATGTGCGGTTGCCGCCACCCCCCGCCATACAGGAGACCCCACCGAAGCTCTTTACCGGACTTCATTAAGAGCAACCGGTACTTTGATGGGGCATTCGGCAAGCCGGATGAAGCTGAGGATTGGTTGGCTCAAGTGGAACGTTCTTTTGCTGCATACGAGATTCCACCTTACTTGCAGCTAGAGTATGGGACGTATATGTTAAGATACAATGCTCGAGTCTGGTGGGACTCCAAGAGAAGGAATTTGACATCCCCGGCCACCTGGGAAACCTTCCGCCGGGAATTCTTGAATAATTACTTTCCCTCTAGCTTGAGGGTGAAGTATAGTGCGGACTTCCTTCATGTAAAGCAGAAAGGGAGAACGGTAGAGCAATATGAAACTGAATTTGTTCACCTGCTGCAGTATGCCCCTGAATCTTTCAGGGATAGTGAGGAATTAAAGAAGCAGGTATTTCTGGGAGGCTTGGACGAGGAACTGCGAATCAAGCTAGAAGAGTTCGGAGTAAGAACCTATCCCGAGATGGTAGAAAAGGCTCGAGTCATTGAAGGGGCTAGGAAAAGGAAGTATCAGGAGCCCGAAAAGAGAGTATTCGGGAAGAGGCCGTTTGATGCCTCGAGCTCAGGGTTCAAAGGTAAACGGTACAGGCCGTACCAAGGGTTTAAAGAGGAGTCTAGCAAGCCGACCCATTCAAAGCCAACGTCACATGTTGGAAATGTAAGGGGACACATGCACCTAGGCAATGCCCGCAGTTGAGAACAAGTGCTATTTTTGTGGCGATGCTGGCCACATGGTTTTTACGTGCCCGAAGAAGCTGGCAGTAACTTGCTTCATTTGC
Organism: Combretum micranthum; assembly: GCA_024138025.1. Lineage (NCBI taxonomy): Eukaryota > Viridiplantae > Streptophyta > Magnoliopsida > Myrtales > Combretaceae > Combretum > Combretum micranthum. The sequence continues at coordinate 16,974 of JAMXBD010002213.1, read as the reverse complement.
AAGGAAAAAGGGCACTTAGCTTCCGAATGTTCACAACGAAAGAGCGTGGCCACCCGACCCTTCGGAGCCTCGAGTAATACCAACCCCTTGAGGTCTGGTAACAAGAGCGGAAGTCGAGCAGCTTCCGCGATGCACGGGATGAGGCTGTACAATTAGAGGCCAATGGATGGTGGAAGAAGATGAAGATGAGGAATGGAGTTGGCAGCTTTGGATCAAGCGAGAGTTGATGGTGGCCTGGTGACAGGTTAGTAACGAAACCCCCCTAAGTTGAAATTAAGTTGTTTAAATTGATTGCTGTTTAAATGAAATTGTATATATTATGGAAAGCTGGAAGTAGAGACCCTATGGATAGCCTTACGAATATTTTAAGGTTCATATGTGATGGGTGTTTGTTGACCTCAGGACACATACAAGTAAATAGCGTGGAAGCCTATGCCTTGTTTGACACGGGAGCGACCCACTCGTTCATCACCTATAGTTTGGCCAACCGACTCGGATTGCCCATAGCCACAACCACGGTTAGCTTGAGGATTAAGACCCCCACGGGGAGTGTGGTCGACCCGAGATCTGATAAAAGACTGTCCATTGGAAATCCATGATCACCACTCCAAAAGTGATCTAATTGTGCTGGAAATGAATAAATACGAAGTTATCCTCGGGATGAATTGGCTAAGTAAGTAAAGGCAATAGTGGATTGCCAAAGAGGACTGTATGTTTTTATGATCAATCGGGAGAAAAGTAGAATTTATGGGAGAGGCCTTAGTCCCAAGAAGGATTGATCTAAGCTCGTTCGAGTGATGATGGAGGATGAGGAATGATACCGATTGAGGGTCTTGGATGAAGGGGAAACCGTGAGGAAAAGAATATTCCAGTGGTGAATGAATACTTGGATGTGTTCCCAGAAATTTTGCCGGGATTACCGCCAAGAAGAGAAATCGACTTTGAGATTGTGTTGGCTCCAAATACCGAACCAATATCTAAAGCGCCATACCGGATGGCACCGGCTGAGTTGAAGGAGCTAAAGACGCAGTTACAAGAACTTCTGGACCAGAAATTTATAAGACCAAGTGTATCGCCATGGGGCGCACCCGTCTTTTTGTGAAGAAGAAGGACGGATCGATGAGGTTGTGTATCGACTACCGGGAATTGAATAAGGTGACTGTCAAAAATCGATATCCCTTACCAAGAATCGACGATTTATTTGACCAGCTACAAGGAGCTTGTGTGTTCTCACGTATTGACTTACGTTCGGGGTATCATCAGCTAAGGATTAAGCCTGAGGATGTGCCTAAGACAGCTTTTCGTACTCGTTATGGGCACTACGAGTTTTTGGTAATGTCATTTGGACTGACTAATGCACCGGCTGCATTTATGGACTTAATGAATAGAGTCTATAAGCCGCTTTTGGATAAATGTGTGATAGTCTTTATAGACGACATCCTCATATATTCAAAGACCAGGAGCAACATGAGGAGCATCTCCGTTTGGCATTGCAAACCTTACGAGATAACAAGCTGTACGCCAAGCTGTCCAAGTGTGACTTTTGGTTAGACAGGATATCCTTCCTCGGACATGTGGTAACGGGTGATGGGATATCAGTTGATCCCGAAAAGATCAAGGCGATAGTGGATTGGAAGCCACCACAAACAGTTACTGAAGTGAGGAGTTTCTTGGGATTGGCTGGCTACTATCGCAAATTTGTGAAGGATTTTTCAAAGATAGCTAAGCCGTTGACTCAATTGACTCAAAAGAACGAAAAATTCATTTGGACAGACAAGAGAGAACAAAGTTTCAGGAACTAAAGCGACGACTGGTCTCGGCACCGATTTTGGTTTTACCAGATCCGGAAAAGTCTTACACGGTACATAGTGATGCTTCGAGAAATGGTCTTGGATGCGTCTTGATGCAAGAACGGAAGGTCATTGCGTATGCTTCTCGGCAATTGAGACCGCATGAGCAGAATTACCCTACGCATGATTGGAGCTAGCTGCAGTTGTCTTTGCCTTGAAGTTATGGCGACATTATCTGTATGGACAACGGTGTGAGATATACACAGATCATAAAAGCCTTAAATACCTGTTCACACAGAAGGAGTTGAACATGCGGCAAAGGAGGTGGCTGGAATTAAAAAGATTATGACCTGGGATAAATTACTGTCCAGGAGAGTAAATGCAGTCGCGGACGCCCTAAGTCGGAAGAATCACGGGAGGTAGCCGCTTTGATTACAAGCCAGAAGGAGTTGATTAAGGAATTTGAGAAGTTAAGGATCGAGTTCATAGATCGAAGTGCTGAGCTGGAGATATCTAACTTGGTGCTGGAACCAACCCTCGTGGAAAGAATCAAAGAAGCACAAAGGTATGACGAAGTGATACAAAGATAAAAAGGGAAACCCAAGCGGGAAAGTACCTTGACTTTGCCGTGGATGAGGAAGACGTGATCCGGATGAACGGAAGGTGTGCGTACCAGAGGATGAGGAGTTGAAAAGAAGGAAATAATGAGTGAGGCACATAACTCCGGGTATACCATGCATCCGGGAGGCACCAAAATGTACCAGATTTGAAAAGTTGCTATTGGTGGAATGGGATGAAGCGAGATGTGGCAGATTATGTGATGAAGTGCGCAGTATGCCAACAGGTGAAGGTAGAGCACCAGAGACCGGGCGGATGCTAAAGCCCTTACCTATTCCTGAATGGAAGTGGGATCAAATATCCATGGATTTTGTTTGTGGCTTTCCCAAGACTCCATCGGGTTGTGATGCAATATGGGTAATAGTGGATCGGTTAACTAAGTCGGCGCATTTCCTACCCATAAATATGACCTATTCAATGGAAAGGTTAGCCAAGATTTATATCAGAGAGATCGTAAGATTACATGGCATACCTGCAGGGATCATCTCGATAGAGACCCGAGATTTGTGTCCAAGTTTTGGACGAGCTTGCAGAAGAGCTTGGGTACTAAATTGCATTTCAGTACGGCTTACCATCCCAGACCGACGGACAGTCTGAGCGGACGATCCAAACCTTGAAGACATGTTAAGGGCGTGTGCCCTGGAATTCAAAGGGAATTGGGATAGTCATGTACACCTATCGAGTTTGCCTATAATAACAGCTATCACTCCACTATCCAGATGCCCCGTATGAAGCTTTGTATGGACGGCGTTGTAGGTCCCCTTTGTTTTGGGATGAGGTGGAAAAGGTAGCAATTGGGCCGGAATTGGTACAGGAAGCCGCGGATAAGGTGAGGTTGATTCAGCGGAAAATGAAGGAAGCCCAGGATCGACAAAAGAGCTGGGCAGACTTGAAAAGACGGGAGCTTGAATTTAAAGTGGGTGATCATGTGTACCTGAAGATAAACCCGATTAAAAGTATCAAGAGGATGCGTACCAAGGGAAATTAAGCCCGAGATACATTGGACCTTTTGAGATCTTAGAAAGAGTCGGAGACCTGGCGTATCGGCTAGCCCTACCACCTAATTTGTCCGGGATTCACAATGTGTTTCATGTGTCAGTCTTGAGGAGATATGTGGCCGACCCAGAGAGGATTCTGGAATTGGAGCCAATCCAGTTGAAGGAAAACCTGACATATGAAGAACACCCAGTAAAGATATTGGATAAGAAAACTCAAAGGCTACGAAACAAAGACATTCACTACGTGAAAGTATTATGGAGGAATCATGCCTTTGAAGAAGCAACCTGGGAAGCGGAGGATGAAATCCGGAGAAGTACCCCGAGATATTTGAAGGACAAGGTACGTCAGTTCCGTTTTGAGGACAAAACTTTATTTAAGGTGGGGAGGTTGTAAACCCCGGAAATTCTCAGTAGCTAGAAAACCCCAGGAGTTGGAAACGAAACCCTAACCGATCAGATTGAGTTTAGTAATGGAGCCTAGGAACCCTAAATCCGGCTTTCCTTCGGTTTCATAGTAAAATAAATATTATGGAGTAAATGAATTTGAATTGTTGTTCCAAAGTACATTTCAAACCTTTGAAAGTTTTAAATTCGGGAATTTTTCAATTCCGGGCCTTCCCGAGCCCAATTACGGAAAAGCGTGCCCCGGGCCACGGATTCAGAAAAATATTCCGGAATATTCATTAGAACCGTAATTTTATAAGGATTCCAAAAATATCAATTTCATAATTTTCCGAGCTATAAAAATTACAGTTATAGCTTTTCCCGTGTTTTCGGAACAACCGGTAAAGTAGATGTCTTGTCTACTATTCACAAGTACAACCTACACTACACACTACCCATACCCTATTCTTACATCCTTACAACTACTCATTTCAATTTTCTTTTCCAAGAAATTTGTCTCTTAAATAATTATTACATTTATTACAATTTCATTTACTAAATTACAAAAAATCAAATTTTAAACACACACACACTCCATGCTTGAAGTGGCCGGCGCCCCTCCCTCTTGCTCCCCCTCTCAATTGAGTTAATTTTCTTCTTTTATTTAACTAAACCTAATCACTTTAGTATATATACTTATTTTTCTCTCTCTCTCTTCATTTCTTCTCTTTCAAATTGAAAAAGGAAAACCTCTCTTCCTTCCCTTCCCATTTGTGCCGAGCACCCCCCTCCCTCTCCCTCTTGCACTTTCAACTCAAAGCTCCTCATTTCTACCTTAGATCCTCCTTGGTATGTTGATTCAAGCCTTGTTTTTCCTAGTTCTTGTCATGGCAAGACTATATCTTGTGTATTTCCTCATTAAAACCCCATGATACTCATGCTAGGGACATGGAAATGCATGAACAAGAATGTCAAGCATCACAAGACATGGATCTAGTGTTTAGATGTGTTTTGTTAAGATTTCATAATGCTCATGCATGTAAAGTAGTGATCTTGTATTTATATTGTTGTTCATGCCATGAGATCCATGTTATATACATCATATGTAGTAGATCTAAGGTTTAGACATTCACCACTTTATGTACATGCATGATCATAGGTTCATTTTTGTTTTGTGCCTTGTTGATCATATAAATGAGTCTTGTTCATGTATAGAGATGTTAGATAGTATATCTCCACATATAGATGGCAAGAACATTGAAAAAGGAAGGACTTTGTTAGATATGGAAAGTTGAAAATTCGGATGAAATGGAAACCCTACCTTAAAGACCTTCAAAACAATTTTAAACTTACATTTCATAAGAAAAATGAAGGTATGTGTAATAGACATGTTGAAGGAATTATTTTCATGAGTTTAGATGAGTTTAGGCATAATAAAAATAAGAAAACAAGAGGTGAAGTTAGAATGAAAAGTGTTGACTTTAATTGTGTAGTCAAATTCGTAACTTTGTGTAATGCCTAATAAACACTTAGTATTTAAGCTAAAATGAATGTTTTATAAGCTAAATGAAGTCCTTAGATATGTATACATTGAAGCCCCAATTTTTAATGCATTAGACTAGATTTCCCTTGAAAAATGTAAGAAAAGAAAATTTGGAAAAATTCGGATTTTTACAAATAGCTTAATTAAAAACATGTTTGCCAAATGAAAAATGTGAATTTTTGTGCATGAATGGAGGCCATGACTATTATAGACTTTGAGAACCTATTTTTAATTAAATAATAAGTAGATACAAGATTAAAAACCAAAGAAACCCTAAGGAGTATAATGTGGGAAAATAACTTCTTAGATTTAGCCTTTATGAAACTTTCCCCAACACTTAGGAGTTCCTAAAAGTTTATTACTACAAAAATCATCATGACCATGCACAAGTCGAGTCCATTACATGGCATACACATTAGTAGTTCATTCCCATATCATTCATGCATGAATCATCATTTAGGAATACTTTTTATCAAAGACAAAGCAAATTTTCGAGATTGGGTCAATTGCGGGACAGAACTGATCCCTGTTCCGTGACCCTATTATTTTCAAAACTTGGATTTAATACTTGAATTAGATAGATCTTTCGAAGTAGATGAAGATCGATATAAAGTTTGCGAAATTCCGAGTTAAAATGACCAAGTTATGGCCGTTTTAAGTCGGAACTTCCAAAAGTAGCGAGAAATCCGAATTCAACTAGTCTAGATGTATAGTTTGATTTATTTACATAGTGAGGAATCTCATAGGGATTATTCTTGTTTGGTAGGTGATTCGAGCAGGACGACACTCTTCCTCCCGATTATTATTATTAAGAAGTTTGGTGTCCCATGGCCGAGTGAGTTTACTTCCACTCTCAATTAATGCTTGTGAATGTAATGTAGTGGCACTAGTGATGTAGGCAAAGATAAAAGGAATTGTACAAGCATGATGGGGTATGTGGGAATTATTTATGTTGTTGATTGTTGATATGTAAAATGGAGCTTAAGGTATATCGAAACCGGGTGTTAAGATATTGACTGTTTTACTAGAATCTTATGATGAATGTCTGCAAATACTTGTTGGTCACTTAAAAGAATTGAATTAATAACTATTCGACTCCGACTATAAATGAGTTCATTCATGTCACAACGGGGTTGGAGCATTTGCATTGGTTGGTTTTTCGTGACCCATAAAACGAATGTGAGGTTAATCGTGATCCATAAAACGAATGTGAGGTTAATCGTGATCCATAAAACGAGCTTTTAATCAGTTGACCGTGAGCTTAAACGGCGTCGTACCGCAGGATTCGTTAATCTGCTAACCCGGGATGGAGGGCGCAAGTCCATCCACATATGATTTCCGGTTGGTCATATGTTTGTTGATCACATTTGTATGGTGCATACACTTGCTTGAATAATCACTTGCTTGAATGAATGTATTTAATTGTGTTATGGAAGTATTACTCACTAAGCTAGTTAGCTTACGCCCCTATAGTTTCTATCTTTTGCAGCATGAGTTTATATGGCTTAGGCCAAGACAAGCCACAGCGCAGGTACCGGAGATAGGAGTTTCCTATAGAAGTTTGATTCATCTCTTTTTGTATAGACTTCCATTGGAAACTAAGGACTCTGGATGACTGTAATAGACTGTTATTCTTTTGCGGGGAATGCCCCTTAGATTTTGTAAACTTTAACATTATGCGTTTTGATTTATTATCTATGGCTAATGCATGCCTCATTAAACTGTTTAACTCCATTTGTTGAAGTATTCTATTGTCGTAAAGGAACGCTTTACATCTACTTAAGACTTCCGAAGGCCCCGGGTAGGGAACTCGAGAGTCTTACTTAGCATGTGGCGGGCTGTTACGTTTAGGATACCCTACGGGGCGTGACAATTATACAAAAAATACTATAATTTTTTTATGGATATATTAAAAAATATGGTTAACTGCAAAATTTGCATAACCATTATGTTAAATGGTTAAAAACTGAAAAAATCGGTTAACCGTTAAGGCGGTTAACCGTTTATAATGGATTGGTTTAGGATCAGGATACTGAAAGTCCGATTATTACGGTTAGGATAAAAAAACAAAGCCACGGATTGGCTAATCGAACCGTGAACACCCCTTTCTTACATGATTTTATTAATATAACATAACCAAATTCAACCACACATACATATATATATATATATATATAATATGGAGACAAAAGGAGTTGTGCATGTCATTATAGTACTTCAAAAGGGTTATTGTACCTATAAATCATATTTACAAATGAACCAAGTAAAGATGGCTAAGTGTTCAAGAATTATGGTCACCAGTAGAAATGTGTTGAATATAGATTTGGAATATTAAGATCAGTGTTGGTATCCAATGTAATTTTGAATTCACAATCGAATTTAGTCAAAATTTAAAGATATATATATATATATATGCAGACAGATAACACTAAGTTTTACTTCAAGTATCTAAGAATAAGAAAAAAAGAATAATAATGACAATCCATATTGCCAAATCATTTTCAAATCCTAAATCCAAAATGGAAGCTTGATAAAATCAATAAAATTGCAAACCAAAAATAAAAAGAGAAAATAATTAATGAATGGTTATAGTAGCTATACGAGTAATAATAAACTTATAGGAATATTTGTATAACCTCTAATCACATAAAATAGAAATTAGGGGGATCAAATTCTCCACTAGGGATGCAACGGGGGCGGGTTTGGGACGGGTCATATAAGACTCGAACCCAACCCGCTTTCCAATAGGGTTTCCCAAACCCTCCCCGCGACCCTACAGGGTTTTCTATTCAATACTCAAACCCGCCCCCGTAGAGTTTTGACCCTGACCCGCCTCGCCTTGCTCCGCAACCCACTTAATTTTTTTTTCCTCTTCTCAACACTTAGTTAAATTACCAAATTTAACGATAAGTTTATCCTATAGGAGCATAATAGTTAGTTACAACTATGCTTGAATGAATTTTACAAGATATGCCACAACTTTATTAAGAAATATAAAGGTTTAAAACTATCATAAGAAGATTTTCAAATGTAGATGAAAGGATATTACTTCACTTACATAAATATACATAATACATATGTAGGAACCGTGCCTTATGAAGACTCAAAAATAGAAAAACATGTTTTCAAAAATGTTGATAGTGAGAGGGAAAGCGAAGAAGCAACAAGGTTAGTGTGTAATGTGTTTACTGTGTTAGCTCAACAAGAAAAATCGTAAGGGCTTTTATATCTTAAATACAATGGAGGTGCAGATCAAGATGTTAAAAGTCAAGAAATAATAAAAATATATTAGATAATTGTGATTTTAAAATTTCAGATTTAATTTTTAAATTATTTATATTATGATGGGTTCGGATTACCCATCGGGTTTTTGTAATGACCCGAACCCAGCCCGAAACTCTATAGGGTTAGCAAGTAATTTTTCAAACCCATCCCGCGACCCTATAGGGTCAAACCCTATAGAGTTTTTAACGGTTCGGGCGGACCGGGTACTCTATAATGATTCGCCCCGGTTGCATCCCTATTCTCCATCTACGTATTGACCCCATTCCGAATAAAATTAATTCAATTAAAATCCAAATACTTCAATTTAAATATAGGAAATAAATCCAATCATAATTAATCATAATTTATTCAAAAATGGGGTCATTTATCAGGTATGTACCCAATAAATTAGATGTCTCAAAAATTATAACATAATATGACTAATTTTATTATTCAATTTCGTTCCTTCCTCTCCGATCCTGTGCCGGTTTCTTTTTTCCCTGCAAGGTACTTTCTAAAGAAGTTAAGACAAACACAGGGACACCCATAATTTAGAGGTGCTATTGTACCACCTAGGTCTAACAAATCTATTAGGATGTCTATGTCACTTGGAAAACAAGCTAATTTGTTTTCCTATTTTCATTATAACATTAGTTTATTAATCCTGCCCGCTTTAAATTTTTTTCAATCGGCCACCATCCCAATTTCACATTCTTTTATTATTACCCACGAAATCACACCGGCAATAGTAAAAAAGAGAGGAGATATTTCAAGAACCCTAAGCCAATTTCCACGCAGGTGCTCCGGACTCCGTCTCCTTTCATGTCGGATTATTTAAGAAAGGAAAAAAAAAAAAAAAAAAAAAGCTTGTGTAACCGTCCAGTTTCTTGGAAAGTCTATAAAATTAGTGCTAAATACATATAAATTATTAGCTTATATGCCAATTTGATTAATGTAGAAATTATGAAATTATTGAATAAAATTATCATGATGAGTTGGCATGTAGCATCAATGTAGAAAATTGTAAGTTAACGGAATATGGGATGCCAATGTTTAAAAATTAACAAGGCATTATTTGGCAATATAGTGAAATTTTAAGAACTTCCCCGTGATTTCTTGTTTGACCGAGACCCCATGACATGAAGGAAATACTTGTCACTTGCTAATGATTAAAATTTGCCAAAGTGGAATTAGTAACCATTGAGATGAAGTATGAAATCACGAAACTCACATAAATGGATATAATAATAATAATAACTAAAGAATGGTAATAGTGTCTATGGGATTTAAAAAAAAATTAGGAAAAGCTAACTCGAACATTAGTTGAGTAAAATGAAATTAAGAAAATCAAGTCCTACTTAGGAAATGACTTCACATGAAGTATAGAAAATTAATTGAAAAAAATGATGATATTATATTTAATAAACGATAAACTTTTTACTAGATTAATGAATAACAGAAATATATGCAATACTTCAAGAAAACCTTAATTGTGCGCCAGATAAAAAATTTATAACGTCCAAACTTTATTTGAGAAATGACCTATACCAACAAAAATTTATTTATTTTGATTTCAATTCATCAATTCGAGATAAATAAATAAATCAAACTCAACTTTATATCAATTTCCCTAAAATCCATGCCTGGAACATTCTTTATATATGAAAACATTAAATTATAACATATTAAAAATCCAACTAATCACATGACAACTAAATAATTGTATTCAATTAAGTTGATCGTATACATACATAAATATCTATGGATATATACATATTTTTTTCCCTTCGTCCGGTAAGAACCCCACTCCTCTTTCTTAGTAAACCCCCAAGTACGTTTCTTGAGTGGTGTCCCATCATTTGAGGATTAGGTAAAAACTAGCTTGTACCAGCTATCGTAGCTTAGGGTTATAACTTGTTGAACAAGGACACTAATCTCCATTTCCCAGCCGGTGTAAATGCTAACCCAACACAACACCATTTTCTTTTAATCATTTTTATGACCCTTCTCTCAATTCTCTCTCTCACTTGGGCATCTCCTTTTTTATTATTTTCTTTTCCTGCTGCACGCAAATTGAGGGAAAAAAATTAAGAAAAGACTTGTCCCCAGCCTGCTTCTCTCCACAAAGGTAAATGCCAAACATTACATAGAGTGAAATTTTCATTATTTTCTATCCTTTCTCTAATCTTCCTTTGCAACACGTTTGTTTGATAGGAACAAAATAGATATTGCATCTTTATTATTATAAAATATTTATTTTTTTATTTGATTTGTAAAAAATTTTATCATAAAAAATATCTATTTTATGTAATATAGAATCTATAAAAAATTCTTATTTATTTTTTTCATTAGAGAAATTGCTATTCCTTTTAAAAAGTATATCTTTCTCAAAAAATATCTCTATTCTTAAAACAAAAGAATCATTAATTTATTTTAGTAAATCAAACATACGTTGATCCCATCTATTCCTTATGTGATTGATGGAAAGCAGGAGGAACAGGCAGCTCCATATGGCTACATAACATTCCTTGGGTAAGTAAAGTCCATTTGCTTTGTCTATAAATGGAAACTTAGCATTTAATTTATAGGAATTATAATGCATCTTGTAAAATACATAAAGTTATCAAAGTGAGCATTTTGATCTATAAATCCCTCCTGTTTCCTAAGAAGGGAAATATCGCATTACAATGAGGAATGATCATCAATTAATTTTTTTTTCACTGTAGAATTATTATAGAACATAGAAGAGGGTATAGGATAAAGATATTATAATATAATTTTTTTTCTATTGCCAACAAGTAACATACAAATTCAAATAATAACGATATAAATAATTATTAGAAAAGTTCCTTTAAGCATTAGATGAAAGAGATAAGTAACCTTATGAAAACTGTCGATGTAGATGCCATTAATATTTTTATGATGGGTTAGGGGACAATACAGTTGAGCAAATCACTAAGTTGCATGATGAGTTCTGTAAAATACAGAAATAAAGAGGGAAATATAATGAATTATGAATCATAAGATGATATAGGATGAGTTTAAGGTTAAAACAAGTAAGTTGTAAAATATTAAGTTTGGTTGTAGGACAAATATTAAAGTTCGAATTTTTGCAATCTTTGACAGATTGTAAGCCGCCTCCTGGAAAATCTACGCCGCCGGTGTAGAGACAGCGTAAGATGGGAACAGTAGCGTTTTTCTTAATCCTGGGAGGAACGCTGCCGGCGTTCACTAGAGTTTCTCTCAACACCGGCATAAAAGCCTCTGGTGTATGTCATGGATTTGTCGGCGTAGATAGTAGGAATTGAAATTCTGGAATTTAAAGCCTCGATGAACGCTACCGGCATCCGTGTAAATTTTGCCAGCGTATGGCATACACCGGCAAGATCTACAAGTACACCGTTGGCGTAGGGCCGACGTATGACCAAATTTCTATAAATACGAGACACGAAAAACATTTCCGACATATTTTCTTTTATTATTTTCTTCTTGCATCAAAGAGGGTTTTAGAGTGCTCTTAGAGATCCATGCTTGGAGGATTATCTGGAAGGAGTTTCTGATCCAAAGTAAGTTATCTTAACCTTTTCATTTGGGTTATATACAAATTTATATAAGTTTCTTAGGGTTTGGTTGAATTTTTGCATGAAGGTTTTTGAAGAAAAACCCTAGCACGTGTGAGATTTGTGAATTGGTGAATATAAGTCGGGTTTTTAGGAATTCAAAATAGTAAGTTTATCTCCTCTATGATGGATTCAAACAAAATATAGAATTAAACAATCCTTATACATTATTATTATTGTGCATATTAGGGTTTTGGGTGAAATAATTGGTATTTATGGAGTTTGATCGGAATAGATGGTATAGATAATGAAGATTTTTTTTTTTTTTTTTTAGGTTAGTGTAGATAGGTTGTTTTATGTTAAGTTTGATTTATCTATGAATGTTGGTGATTTGATATATGTTGATATGTTATAGGTTGAGATTGGCGTTGTTGTTTGATATCGGGTTTGGGAGTTCGAGAGTTTGGTGGTAGTGGCTGGTACTGTTGTGATTTGGTTTTCTAGTAATTGTTGACGATTGTCTTTGAATAGTTTAAGTTATCTCCTAAATATAAATTGATTAATGAACTTAATAAATATTCGACTTAATAATTGTCTGCCTGGTTATGGTTGGCTTTGACCAGTAGAGACCTGACAGACAGTGATACTGGTGAAGCACTCTGATGATCTTAGTGTGAGGTTGTTCCGAGTGAACTCGTGCTAAGATATGATGCTGGTAGAATTTAGATGTTCAGGAATTGAGATGTTTGAGGAGTACCCACTCATCCATATATGTATATGATTACTTATTTTCAAAATCAGTTGGTTATTTTTTAAGTAGAGTCTGACTTACTCTTAGTTCGAGATTTATGTATACTGGATTCTGAACTGTGTTGTTTTGATGGACTAAAATAGATAATAATAATGCATTTAGTTCAATTGTATTTATTATACATGCTGTATGTGCATAACCTTGCTTGAACTGGATTGGATATTATCGTACTGGGCTTCACCGCTCATTCTGTTATATTTCAGGTACAGTGATGATAGTGTGATATATGATCTATCGGATTTTGATATCATCTATGAGGATGGGGATGGCGTTAGTGGTCCTGATTACTCTGCTGATGACTAGTTGTATAGTCATAGATGACATAGGATGTATCAAAGAAGATTTTTTATGTCTGGTTGTTATTCAGTGTTAGATTCATGTTTTGTTCATTGAATTTTTCAGTTGTATTTGGAGTTTTATATGTGGTAATAGTTTTAGGGTATGGTTTAACTTGTTAACCTGCAGTTATATCAACAATGTCTAGTTTTTTTATTATGTAGATTATATTCTTATCAGATGGTTTATTTATGAGGACCACATGTCTTCTTTTATATCTTATGAATTATATAGGTGTTATTCATATTATTTGTGGAAATTAAAGTCTTAGCGTGTCCTATTAAGAAAGGACACGTGGCGGGTTGTAATGCCAACAGGTTAGGACGTTACAAGTTCTATGTTTTATGATTAAATTTAGTAGAACATCGTTGGATCCTATACAATAATATGTTGATCGAGACCAAGTATAATCCTTTCAGCAGGTGTAAGGAGACCTCATCAATCCACTTATTTTTTCTTTCATATTGTTTTATGGAGTACCATTCCTCCACAGCGTTTTGCTCCCCTTTCATTATTTTCCTTGTTTCTGACCCCAGTTGTCCATTTCTCTTCTGAGCGGCTCGCTTCTGCTGGACACCAAATAGTAAACACACACATGGCTTAATTCAAATAATTCCATGGCCTTGAGGTCAAATAAGTAAGAGTAAGATACCCCTTCTACTACTACATATATATATATATATATATGTATATATAAAATATTTTTGCCAACCACAAAATGAAGATTTATATTTTATTTATATTTTTTTCTTTATGCTATTTATTTAATTCTTTTATAAGCTACTTATCAAAGGGATTACTCATTGAGTGGGTGTCCTCAATTTGAGGGTACTTTGTACCTTATCATCCAAAATATCAAGCCACCTAGTCCGGAACTAGCAAAACAACCCACCCAAGCACATTTTGTGAAATGCCTTTCTTCGAATATTCTTCTTCTCATCTTTCCTATTTTATTTATTTATTTATTTATCTTTTCTTCATGGTCCTTCTTCTGTTCATCTCTTGCCCGTCCATGGCATCTAGAGGAGAAAAGGAGCACCAGACTCCATTTACAACTGACAAATAATTTAACTAAGTATTCAAAACCTTTCTTCTCCCCTTTATAACATAAAACATAATGACAGACTTTGTACAAGCAATAATTGTAGGAGAATATTAGTAATAAGCATATGAGATTCCAAAGATATTACCATACATTTTTCTCTGTTAAAAAAATGAAAATAAAATATGAAAGTACTAAAGTAACTGTGTGTATTTGTTGTAGGGAAATCAGACCTTTTCAAGTAAGGTCGAGTCTTAGAAATGAAGAGAGGAGGAAGAAGACTCTTAGTTCACAGGGTTTTCTATAATGTTTTCCGTTTCCTTTATAATCTCCTGGATTTTACATAACTCGTTATAATAAATATTATAAATAAAATATAAAATCATAAAATAATTATAATAAAAATATCATAAATCATTTCAATTTTTTTGCGATTTAAATTTTAAGTATAAACAAATTAGAATAAATAATTTTTATCATTAAAACTTTAAAAATTCATAATGTTCGACATAAACTAAATGAAAGAATAAAGAATACTTTTTAATATTTAAGAACCTAAGTTTTAATATTAGAAACATGTCAATACCTTTAAGTTAAATAATTATGAGTTATAAAAACTAAAATTATGATCTAACTTAGGAACTATAATTAGTAAAAAGAACTAAGTAATAAATATAAAATAAATATTAAATTTTTAATCTAATAAAAACATTAGAATAAATCTATAAATAGTAATGAATCCAAATTTATAATAAAGTCAAATTAAGGATAATTTAAATATTAAATTAGGTACTGAAATACCAAAGCACTAATAACTTAAACCCCTAAAAAATAAATTAAACTTACAATAATAAATATTACAGCTAAAAAAAAAAAAATAAAAATTTTAGGTATACTTTAGTAATTAAAATATTTAATACAATAAATACGTAAATGTTTTTTTAATAAAAATTAGAAAATACATATTTATAAAAGCTCGTAATTACTCGCATTCAATATACTTGTAAATGGATATTTGTCTGTTTATATCTGCCTAAACTTAAAAGCTATGAATTTTTATTAAAAAAAAAAAAAGAAAAGAGAAAAGCCAAAGTCAATTTTTCCTCCACCATGAAAATCTTCTTAAGTTAAAAGAAAAAAAAAACATTTGATTTTTCCAAGTTTGGCTTTCCTCCAGAAAACACTCCTCTTGACATAATATATAATATATAATTATATAATGAAATACACCACAAACTTTAAAAACTGATATCTTTCACATATTTCAACTGACTTCAATTCCGAAAGTGGTTTTGTGATCGTAACAATGCACTCTTCAATTCAAGACCACACAAGATAAGGTTCCAACCGTTCTAAAATTACGATGATATGATACTGAATGTAAAATTTCATAATATTTGAGTTATTAATTATCTTTACTGTAAATATATATATAATTATATTGACATGTGTATGTATTTATATAAATTATGTCACATTTTGACTAGTTAATACTATATTTCACTTATTAAAGAGATGATAAGTTGATAAATAAAAATATCAGAAATATAACTTCAATATTTTTATCATATATCAATTAATAATTTATTCATATATTTATCAATATTTTCCTACTATCATAAATTATTCACCTTATATTGTTATCAGCTTCCAAAACTTAAACCAACACGTGAAATTTAGCAAGAAAATGTGTAATTGTCGTGAGCACCAGGGGAAATCACCTTGGAATATGAAATCAATTTGCTAAGCTCGGAAATCTCAACAATATTCCCCTCATTAATTGTGATGGTGACTTTTCTTAGCAAAATACAACTCATATTCTTTAAGCACCGCCATTCCACTTCACCTAGACGAGAAATCACTCCCTTGCAAGCTGTCCAATTATTTGATAAAATTCATAATAATCATTAAATATTTCTTATAAATAATTGCATCTTGCTAAAACAAAAATCTCTGTTTTTCCATCATTTCACTAGGATAAACAGCTCCACCTCCATTTCATTTTCCCCTGTGCCGTGACAACAGCAACAATATCAATAACAAACAAAGATCAAACTCTAACACATCCCCAAGAACATTATTTATACCGTCTTTGACCAAAATCGTTAAAGAAGTCATCCATATCAAACTCCTAAAGCTAAGGTAAAGAAAGTTACTTAAACCTTTCTATTATTTTTTTTTATTATTAAAAGATTAAATATTGTTTTTTCCTTTTCACATCTTCTCTAGAATTATTGTTTCCACAAATAAATAAATAAATATAAACATAATATATAATACATACAAATGATTAGTACACACTTGCTTGGTTATGCAATTGAACATGGCAATTGATCAATTAGGAGAATGGGAATTAAGAAAATTAGTTAAATAAATTAGATATATAAATAAATAATTATAAGCTTGGATATTGCGTCATGAGTAAAGTACAACTGGGGAATTATATGTTTAGCTAAGTCTTGGTTCCAGGATAAAGTAGCCATGTTGATCCATTCCATAATAATGACTTTCTAAAGAAGAGATAGTCCAATAAAGTTAAGACAACAAAGAAAAATTAAATATGCCTTGAGCCAAAACGAAACTCTGAAAAAAGAAATTAAATAATAATAACAATGAAAAAATAGATAA